>SJYX01017494.1:33518-68331 GCA_006410675.1 Oreotragus oreotragus | reverse complement strand
TCACGTTCATCGAGTCAGTGATGCCATCCAGCCATCTCATCCTCGGTCGTCCCTTTCTCCTCCTGCCCCCAATCTCTCCCAGCATTAGAGTCTTTTCCAATGAGTCAACACTTCGCATGAGGTGGCCAAAGTACTGGAGTTTCAGCTTTAGCATCATTCTTTCCAAAGAAATCACAGGGCTGATCTCCTTCAGAATGGACTGGTTGGATCTCCTTGGAGTCCAAGGGACTCTCAAGAGTCTTCTCCAACACCACAGTTCAAAAGCATCAATTCTTCAGCACTCAGCCTTCTTCACAGTCCAACTTTCACATCCATACATGACTACTGGAAAAACCATAGCCTGACTAGGCAGACCTTAGTCGGCAAAGTAATGTCTCTGCTTTGAATATGCTGTCTAGGTTGGTCACAACTTTTTCTCCCAAGGAGTAAGCTTCTTTTAACTTCATGGTTGCAGTCACCATCTGCAGTGATTTTGGTGCCCCTCAAAATAAAGTCTGACACATATGACATTATGGGAATGCAAATTAGTTTGCTATGTCCTTGAGAAAAATTTGCAACTATTTTTCAAAACAAAATCAATAAAAAAGATGAATAAGACTAAGACTTTTTTAAAGATAAATAAAATTAATAAGCCTTCATAAGACTAATTAACAAAAAAGGAGAGGGTCTGAATAAAGTAAATTAGAAGAGAAAAAGGAAAGTTTCACTGATATAATACAGATGACCATTAGACACATGAAAAGATGCTCAACATTATTAATCATTAAGGACCTGCAAGTTTAAGCAACAATAAGATATCACCTCCCAAGTGTCAGAATAGTTATCATTCTAACAAGAAATGAAATAACAAGTGTTGACAAGGATGTGGAGAAACAGGAACCCTGGTACAATGTTGGTGGGCCTATAAATTGCTACAGCCTTTATGGAAAACAGTATGGAGGCATCTCAAAAAATTAAAAATAGAAACACCTTACAACCCAGCAATTCTAGTTCTGGGTATACATCCCCAAAAAAAACAAACAAACAAACACTAATTTGAAAAGATATATGCACCCCAATATTTATAGCAGCATTAATTACAACAGCCAAGATATGGAAACAAGCTAATCATCCATCAAAAGATGAATGGATAAAGAAGATTTGGTAAATATATACTTTGGGGTATTACTCAGCCATAAAAAAAGAATGAAATTTTGCCATGTGTGACAACATGGATTGATCAGGAAAGTATTATATTCAGTGAAATAAGTTTGACAGTAAAAGAAAAATACCATATGTTTTCACTTATATGAGGAGTTAAAATAGTGAACAAATAGCAGAAACAGAATCACAGATATAGAACTTAAAATTAATTAATAGAAAGGTGAGGGACAAGATAGGTGAAGGGGATTAGGAGGCACAAACTAATATTTATAAAATCAATAAGTTAAAAGTTGTAATGCATGCACAGGGAATGTAGCCAGTATTTTCTAAATCTATATGAAATATAATCCATAAAAATCTTGAATTACTATGTTATACTCTTAAAACTAACATGATACAGTAAACAAACTATTCTTCAATAAAAATTAAAAACATAAAAATTAATGAATAAAAAGGTATCAGCTAAGATCTTCAATTTTTGAAATAGAATCAATCTTATGACCAGTTATTATTTATCAAAATCTCAGCTGAGAGTAATAATTTTTAAGGAAGTATGCACAAAAGATATATAATTCATTCCACTTTCTTGCTAGTTCAGGAAATAATTGAATATTTAGATCATAATTTATTGACCACTAACATAATTTATTTTATAAAATGCAAATGGTTTAATTTACAGGCTGATATAAGTGAGATATTCAGTACTTATTTACAGAAAACTCTGAGAAAAATATAATC
This sequence comes from Oreotragus oreotragus, assembly GCA_006410675.1. Taxonomy (NCBI): domain Eukaryota; kingdom Metazoa; phylum Chordata; class Mammalia; order Artiodactyla; family Bovidae; genus Oreotragus; species Oreotragus oreotragus. Next base: position 66,450 of record SJYX01017494.1, on the reverse strand, counting down.
ATATATTGTTACCAAAAATAATACATTTTTCCTGAGAAACTTTACTTTTTGTTGTTGTAATTATTGCTTTTAATCTCATATCATTTTGAATTAAATGAATTAAATGAATAAACTTAGCTTTTTTGATTTTCCCTTTAAAGGACAAATCTGTGAACCCAAATTTAGTATACATGAAATCATTATGTTTAATAATTTAAGTCTTATATATGGTTTTTCTTTTACCACTGTTATTTTTAGTTTCTCATTCTCTCCACCTTGAACTAATTTTATAATGCGGTAATGAAAGCTGACTTTTTGAAACAAATCTGGGTATAAGCAAAATATTTTAATAAAAATATACAAAAATTAAACAACAAATTAAATATATATACAGAGTTATTTTGGGCTTCCCATGTGGCTCTAATGGTAAAGAACCTGCCTGCTGATGCTAGAAACATAAAAGACATGGGTTTGATCCTTAAGTAGGGAAGATCCTCTGTAGGAGGGCACAGCAACCCATTCCAGTATTCTTGCCTGGAGAATCAATCCCATGGACAGAGGAGCCTGTCAGGCTAAGGTCCATAGGGTCACACAGAGTTGGACATGACTGAAGTAACTTAGCATGCATGCAAAGGGTTTTCTAACAAATTAGTAATAATAGTAATGGCATTCACTATTTAGAATTCTCACACAAAAATAAACTCAAAATGGATTAAAGATCTAAATGTAAGACCAGAAACTATAAAACTCCTAGAGGAGAACATAGGCAAAACACTCTCCGACATAAATCACAGCAGGATCCTCAATGATCCACCTCCCAGAATACTGGAAATAAAAGCAAATATAAACAAATGGGATCTAATTAAAATTAAAAGCTTCTGCACAACAAAGGAAACTATAAGCAAGGTGAAAAGACNAATATTTAAAACAAAAGTGTTTCTTTTTTAAGACATTAATTCCTCTTAAATATGTATATCGATGTTTAATGTTCATTATCATTTTCAGTATTTTTATAAAATCCAAACGATATGTGTTGCTTAATCACATTCCAGTTCTGTGTTAATTTTAATAAGTGTCTCTATAATAACTAAGTTTACATGAATAATTGTATTAGAAATGAAAGATAATATGCTCTCAGTAGTTAAACAGTGCCTTTAGCTATGGGACCATGAAAATCAAAATGATATTTATTTTATGTCTGTCAGTTGCTTATTAAGCAAAGCAAGGAAGCAATTTTTGCTAATAAGAACCATCGAATGTATTCTAATGGAGATATCATTGATGTATTAAAATAATTAAGTTATTTCTCTCTTATTTATTATACTTTGTATTTATTAGCCTTCACAGTAGCATCTGGATAGTCTCTAAAATTATCTCTCCCACTACCTTATTAAGATGCCTAGTTCAGTTCAGTTCAGTCACTCAGTTGTGTCTGACTCTGTGACCCTATGAACCACAGCATGCCAGGCCTCCCTGTCCATCACCAACTCCTGGAGTCCACCCAAACCCATGTCCATTGAGTCGGTGATGCCATCCAACCATCTTATTCTCTGTTGTCTCCTTTTCCTCCTGCCCTCAGTCTTTCCCAGAATCAGGGTCTTTACAAATGAGTCAGCTCTTTACATCAGGTGGGCAAAGTATTGGTGTTTCAGCTTCAATGTCAGTCCTTCTAATGGATACCCAAGACTGATCTCTTCAGGATGGACTGGTTGGATCTCCTTGCAGTCAAAGGGACTCAAAAGAGTATTTTCCAACACCACAGTTCAAAAGCATCAATTCTTCGGCACACAGCTTTCTTTATAGTCCAACTCTCATATCCATACATGACTATTGAAAAAAACTTTGCCTTGACTAGACGGACCTTTGTTAACAAAGTAATGTCTCTGCTTTTGAATATGCTGTCTAGGTTGTTCATAACTTTCCTTCCAAAGAGTAAGCGTCTTTTAATTTCATGGAAGCAATCACCATCTGCAGTGATTTGGGAGCCCAAAAAAATAAAGTCAGCCACTGTTTCCACTGTTTCCCCATCTATTTTCCATGAAGTGATGGGACCAGATGCCATGATCTTCGTTTTCTGAATGTTGAGCTTTAAGCCAACTTTTTCGCTCTCCTCCTTCACTTTCATCAAGAGGCTTTTTAGCTCCTCCTCACTTTCTGCCATAAGGGTGGTGTCATCAGCATATCTGAGGTTATTGATATTTCTCCCGGCAATCTTGATTCCAGCTTGTGTTTCTTCCAGTCCAGCGTTTCTCATGATGTACTCTGCATATAAGTTAAATAAGCAGGGAGACAATATACAGCCTTGACGTACTCCTTTTCCTATTTGGAACCAGTCTGTTGTTCCATGTCCAGTTCTAACTGTTGCTTCCTGACCTGCATACAGATTTCTCAAGAGGCAGGTTAGGTGGTCTGGTATTCCCATCTCTTGAAGAATTTTCCACAGTTGATTGTGATCCACACAGTCAAAGGCTTTGGCATAGTCAATAAAGCAGAAATAGATGTTTTTCTGGAACTCTCTTGCTTTTTCCACGATCCAGCGGATGTTGGCAATTTGATCTCTGGTTCCTCTGCCTGTTCTAAAACCAGCTTGAACATCAGGGAGTTCACGGTTCACATATTGCTGAAGCCTGGCTTGGAGAATTTTGAGCATTACTTTACTAGCGTGTGAGATGAGTGCAATTGTGCGGTAGTTTGAGCATTCTTTGGCATTGCCTTTCTGACTGACCTAGTGACACTCAAACACACCCAGTGACAGCCCCTCACACTCCTGCTGTGTCCCTGCTCTAAACCCCCCAAAGGCACTTGCTCACGGAGCCTCGCTGTCTGCCGGCTCCCCATCTGCTTGGTTAAGCTCAGACCCTGCACGCTCCGCCCATAAGGCCCCTGCATGCCTTTCCCCTTTAGGAACTGTGAGACAAACAGCCATTTAATTTCAAACACCTCTCTTGCATGTGTCTGCATCAGACTGATCTTCAAAAACCCCCGATTATTCCTTACAGCACACACAGTCAGACTTTGTTACGACTGCTGATACACCTGTGTCTCTCTCTCTCCTTCTAGAGGAGACCTAAGAAACACAGACACCAGCCGACAGTGCGACACAGCAGAGAGTAAGCATTTCTGAGCTTCATCAACGCACACAAATCAGGGAAAACTGAAGAAATAACCAGAGAGGCATGAAGCTGATTGTTAGGCTGCGTTAACGTCATCTAAAATGTACAAAATAGTACTTCCATACTTGTCAAGGATTCCCATAGTTGGCAGCTTTTGAAAACAATAACTTATTTCACATGTATTACCCCGGGCAGTATATATTTGCTGATCACTTACTGTCTATTGGGTACCGAACACTTAGGATAGGTCAGTAAACAAGACAAGACAAACCACCACCCACGTCCACGCGTCTGTTCTTTAGGTCTGCATATGTATTCCTGCCCTACAAATAGGTTCGTCTGTACCGTTCCTCTAGGTTCCACATATATGCATTAATACACAATATTTCCCTGTCTCTTTCTGGGCTTCCCTGATAGCTCAGTTGGTAAACAATCCGCCTGCAATGCAGGAGACCCCAGTTTAATTCCTCGGTTGGGAAGATCTGCTGCAGAAGGGAGAGGCTACCTGCTCCAGTACTCTTGGGCTTTCCTTGTGACTCAGCTGGTAAAGAAACCAACTGCAATGTGGGAGACCTAGGTTTGATCCTTGGGTTGGGAAGATCCCCGGAGAGGGGAAAGGCTACCCATGCCAGTATTCTGGCCTGGAGAATTCCATGGACTGTATGGACCATGGGATCGCAAAGAGTTGGACACGACTGAGCGACTCTCACTTTCACTTTCTGACTTCACTCTGTGTGACAGACTGTGTGTCCATTCACGCCTCCACAAATGACCCAATTTTGTTCCGTTGAATGGCTGAGTAATATTCCATGGCATATATGTTCATGTTCCACATCTTCTTTATCCATTTCTTTGTTCAAAGAGAATCAGGAGGGTAGTCATGAGAACTGAATGCAAAATTAGGAAGAATCAGAGTAAAATATAAATGCTAGATCTGAAAAGAGCCTTAGTAAGCCACTGTAAAGTCCTGACTTTTATTAGCATTACATGGAAAGCCATTCTCAGCAATTATCAGTTCTGATATTATTTGATCCATCAGCAACATCTGACACAAGGTTATTTTTACCTCCTCCCAGATATAGTCTCTCTCAGAAATATGGGCTTCCAGAAAAACCATATTTCTTTGATCTCACTGGTTGCTTCCTCTCAGGAACCAACATAACAACTTTGGAATAGCCCAGAGTAAAGTCCTTAATTCTCTTCTGTCATTACATACTCTGCCTTGGTGTTCTCTGACAGCCTCGTGGCTTTAAATACCGACAATGTCAACACTTTCTAACAGCCTATCGTCAATCCAGACCCTTTCTCCTCAACTCCAGACTCCCATATGCAATGTTTACTTGACATCTGCACTTGGAATCCAGTAGAGATCTCTATGCTAACTTGATCTTTCCCTGAATCATGATATCCCATGGTTTTCCCCACAAAAGCTATTCTACCCCAAACTCCCAGGGTTCATTCTTAACTCCTCTCTCTTATACCCCATAAAAAATTATATTGGTCCTAAGTTCAGTGAAAGTCACTCAGTTGCTCTGATTCTTTGAGACCCCACGGTCTGCAGCAAACCAAGCTCCTCTGTCCATGGGATTCTCCAGGCAAGAGTGCTGGAGTGGATTGCCATTCCCTTCTCCAGAGGATCTTCCTGACCCAGGGGTCAAACCCAGGTCTCCGGCATTGCAGGCATCTGTTTTACCATCTGAGCCACCAGGGACGACTCAGTCCAGTATGCATCCACAGTTTCTCCCCTGTCACTACCTACAACCCCATCACAGCCACGGCCGCCAAAATCCGTCAGAGAATATGAGCCACCATCGCAGCTCGTGGGAAAGACTGCAGTGGCCACCAAGAGAGCTCTGCTTTTGCCCTTATTTCTCCACAATCTATTCTCAATATAGTAACAAAAATAACCCTGTCAAAATGTAAATCAGATTTTGCACCCTTCTGCTCAAAACCCTCCCGTGATTTTCTTTTTGGATCTTATCTATTAAAGCGAAGGAAGTAAAAGCAAAACTAAACAAATGAGACCTAATGAAACTTAAAAGATTTTTTTTGCAGCAAAGGAAATCATTGATGAAATTAAAATACAGCTTACTGGGTAGGAGAAAATATTTGCAAATGATATGACTGGTAAAGGGTTAATATCCCAAATATATAAAAGGTTCATACAAGTCAACATCAAAACAAATAAACAAGTAAACCAAGCAGTTAAAAAATGGGCAGAAGAACCGACTAAACATTTTTCCAAAGAGGTCGTGTAGATGGCCAACAGGCATGTAAAAAGAAGTTCAACATCACGAACCATCAGAGAGGTGCAAATCAAAACCACAATGAGACACCACCTCACACCAGTCAGAATGGCTGTTATCAAAAGGATGAGAGATTAGTAAGTGCTAGTAAGGATGTGAAGAAAAGGGAACTCTTACACAGTGTTGATGGGAATGAAACTGGTGCAGCCACTGTGGAAAACAGTATGAAGGGCTCTCAAAAAATTAAGGCTTCCCTTGTGGCTCAGCTGGTAAAGGATCTGCCTGCCATGTGGGAGGGCGATCCCTGGGTTGTGATGATCCCTTGGAGAAGGGAAAGGCTACCCACTCTAGTATTCCGGCCTGGAGAATTCCACGGACTGTATAGCCCATGGAGTTTCAAAGAGTTGGACACAGCTGAGCAATTTTCACTTTCACTTCACTTTCAAAAAATTAAACACAGAACTTCTATATGATCCCACCATCTTTCTTCTGGTCTTTCTGGGTAATACACAAAAGAAGTCATGATCTCAAAGAGATCACCACACTCCAATGGTCACTGCAGCATTATTCGCAACAGTCGAGACATGGAAATAGTCTAAGTGTCTGTCAACAGATGAATGCGTAAAAAAGATCAGAAAATATGTGAGATACATATATCCGTATCTCGTATTACATATATAATACACACAAATATACACACATTGGAACGATATTCAGACACAAGAAAGAAGGAAATTCTACCATTTGTGACAACATGGATGAACCTGGAGGCTTGAGATGCTAAGTGAGATAAATCGGATAAAGAAGGACAAACACTGTATGACCTCACAAGTAAAATTTTAAAAAACTAAACTCAAAGAAGATCGGAATGCCATGCACATGCTGCTACATTTAAAACGGATAACCAATGAGACTGACCACATGGTACATGGAACTCTGCTCAACGCTGCGTGGCAGCCTGGATGGGAGGGGGGTTTAGGGGAAAATGGATACATGGATATATACAGATGGCTGCACACCTCTGCTGTTCATCTGAAGCTATCACAGTCTTGTTAATTGGCTATACCCCATTACAAAATAAAAAGTTTAAAGATAAACAAATAAAATAATTCTAAACTCAAAAAAAAAAAACAGAGAGAGAGGACAACGTCAGTTGGAGGGATAGGGAAGTAGAGAGACATTGGTCAAAAAGTACAAAATTCCAGAAAAATGAGAAGTTCTAAATATCTCATGGACAGCAGGGTGACTATAACCAACAATACTGAACTACATACTTGGAAATTACTAAAAGTAGACCGTAAATGTTCTGTCAGAACAACAAACGAAAGTAATCATGTGAGGTGATGGACTTGCTAACTGACTCTTATTAGGGTGTTCATTTTGCAATATGTATGTGTACTAAATCATGTTATATATTTTAAATGTACACAGTGTTATATATCGAGTATCTCAATAAAGCTGGAAAAATAGAGACACTTAACATTCTTTTTTTTTTTTTCCTGCTTGGTCTTCAAAATCCACAACGTATTTCACAGTGATGGCATACTTTAAGTCAGGCTAGCTACATGTCAAGTGCTCAGGTGGCCAGTGGATCACATGGGTCTAGAAACAGCAAAGAACAGTGAAGTCAACCACTCCTACTTCTGGGGCCCCATGTAGAAAAAGCAGTAGGAGAAAAGGCACAACATTCAGTAGCACTAGGCTTCCCTGGTGGCTCAGAGGTTAAAGCGTCTGCCTCCAATGCGGAAGACCTGGGTTCGATCCCTGGGTCGGGAAGATGCCCTGGAGAAGGAAATGGCAACCCACTCCAGTATTCTTGCCTGGATAATCCCATGGACGGAGGAGCCTCGTAGGCTACAGTCCACGGGGTCGCAAAGAGTCGGACACAACTGAGCGACTTCACCTTACCTTACCATGGCTGCAGAGAACTGCTATCCTTAGAAAAAAGCCCACTTTCTGTTGGCGTTACGCGTGAAGACATTATAAATACAAGGGATTTTTAATGAGGATGGACCATGAGTTTCAGAGGCAATGAGAGGGAGACTGTGCATATTCGAGGGCAAGTCTCCTTATTTTAGAACCCATCTACCATCCTCTAAAGAGCGAAAGCTACTCTCAGAGACTAACACATTTTCTGTTGGCTGTGATCCATCAAAGATTCAGTGTTTGTAACTCTAAAAAAATGTTGCTACAATCCTATTAGATCTATAGAGAAAATATTTTAAATAAAATATTTGTGCACACATAACACAAGTATGTTATCTATCATGCCATATTCTGTAATATATAAAATGTTAAAAAATTCCCTAACCTGTTTTTCAAGATCTCTTTCACTTCCAACAGTCCACATGAGATTCTCTGGTTTCCACTCTAATAGGTTAAATAATAATTGTGTCTATTTTGTTTAGAGAACAACTGAAAAACTTGGTTTTGCATTATTTGCCTTAATAGAATCATGACGAGACTGGCTAAAGGATATATAACACCAAAAGGAGAAGCAATTTCATTTTTCTTTTATACAATCAAAGCCTTTTGGTAAACAAATGACATGTTTTCCTCCATTTGTCCTCAAATAGACTTAGATACAGCATGCTTGAAGTCTACAGCAGGGACAGTGGCTGTCAGCATATTTTAATTGCATTGACTCTTCATAAATTGAATTTTGGAGGTGCATAAATGGACAATTTCTTTGAGGCTATCCCTGATAGACAGGGTGACCATACAATTTAATGTACAAGCTGAGACATCCTTGAAAGTAAAAGGGAACATTATAAATAATTACACCAAGGATAGAGGCACAAAACAGGACTATCCCATGTAAACCAAGACACACGTTTATCCTGCTGTTCGAGAATTCCAAGTATGTAGCCAACTGAACCAAATTAAACACGAGGGTCTCAAAAAATTTAGACGTAATCCTTAAGCTTCCCTTAACCTTCAGAGATCCATACTATATGACAACTAGGCTTGAACAGGAGATGAATTTCCCTGGTCCAATTGTCGGATGCTCTAATTTAAAGACAGAAGACCCAATGCAGCCTATGAAGGAAATCACTGGATCAGGAGAGAACAGAAACGACGACTTGCCAACAGCCCAGCAATATCAAAGTATGTTTCAATAAGCTGATAAAATAATTCAAGTGATTGATGTGAAGTACAATGAGACACCAGAGAAATTAAAGACCTGAGGCTTTATGGTATCAGAATATACTGTATTGACAAACAAAGACTGTACCTGGCTGGATCTTCGCAGCCCGTGGAAAACAATACTACAGGGACCCTATTTAAATTTCAACAAGGCCCAATGAGTCACAGTTTAATGGCAGCCTGTTTCGGTGAGAAAGAAATCATACCTCTTGCAGTGGCAAGATAATAAGGCTCCAGATTTGTCCTCAAATAATTTGCTCTCCATCCTCCTCGCTACAGCCTTAATTGAGTCATCACCTTCCTCACTGGGGTGACCGCACTGGCCTCCTGCCTGGCTTTCTGTAACCAAGTAGTTTCTTATCAGATTATAGGAGAAAGCTTTCTACATCTCAAACCTGATCATGCCAATGTTCTCTTGAAGTATTAGCTCTCCAGAATCTACAAACTAAAGTCCTATCTCCTCTAATACTCACTTATAAGTTGCATCCACAACTCCCACCCCCTTTATATTCTAGAAGCACTTTAGTTCTCAGAACACATCACAAGATTGCAAACTTCAACGCCTGAACTATCCCCTCCCCTCACTTTCCCTCGTAAAGTATTTCCAAAGATGCCTACCTCCACCTCCTTTAAAAAAAAAAAAGAAAGAAAACTTGTTTGAACAGAGCATTTTCATCTCATTATGTCAAACTGTAAATGTGTTATTAAGAGATGTCATAAACATATTTACACAAAGCTTATTTTTGAACATGTTCTTTGAATGAAAAGTTTAAAGAAATTAAAAAAGAAGAGGAAGGGACATATTTATACCTGAAAAGTGAGCAATGTACACAAGCTTGTTTGTATTTGACAGAAAACTAGGGAGGCAATGAAAAGGGTCTATGCTAAGACTCCCAACTGTTTTAACCTATAATACCCCAGTAAAAGTAGCAATCAAAGTCCAGGCAGTCTATACCCTCACTGGAGAGGTCAGCATGCCCAGACTGGAAGCAATTCTTTTTGCCAGAGGTCCTGGACACACTAGCTGCAAGTCAGCAGCAGAGGAGGCCAGCAGAGGCGGGCCTACCCCAAATGACTGGTGCTTTCTATGAGCCTGTTACAGGAAACACGTAAATGGTGCAAGTGTGCATGTGTGATCAGGACTTTCGGTATTACCTTCCCTTTGACATCCCAAACCTGAGAGTTTCACCTTTGGTCTTGAACACTCAGAACAAAACACTCTCTTGATTCATGCTAGTTCCTAATTCATCTTCCAGATCCCGATGAGTCACCACCTGCACAAGGAGCGTTCATGCTGGAGAAGGTGCACTTCCAAGGGGCTTCCCACCTGCCCTATCCCACTTATAAGGGCATCCACTTCACAGACCGCAAGGTCTTACGGTCAGAAACTGTCTCATTCAGGTTGCCCTCTTCGACCTACAGTACTTCGATTGGCTGGTAAACATGTTACAGACATCGGTTAGCTGAACAGTTAGTTTCCATGCTTTACCTCTGGTGAATAACCAGGAATCATCAAGCACACACCTGAAGTCTATTTTCCAAGGTCTCTATTTCTTTCTCAGGTTCTTGATGGAAAAGATGACTGAAGAGTTATCCTTCCAAGAATCCTGTAACTGGTTCTTTTATTACTATCATGAAATTTTCCATCCTTCAATTTAGCTTGCACACAGCCATGACACTAACTTTCTAAATTGTATTACAATGTCTCATTCAAAATTTTCTAACAGGTTAACAGTACCCATAAATCAAAATTCACATTTTTTATCTAGAGATTAAAGATCCTTCGCGACCCCAAACAATCTTTTTAGCACTGATGCTCACTTCTTCTTAGAATTCTTGCTGCATACCAGGAGTTTTCCTTGCTTTCCCTCAGGCTGCTATCTGAAATCCTTGATAACACTTAATTTCAGCTGCCCTGGTCATGACAGAGAATAGGACAACGACTGATCATGCCCAAGATAATGAAATGCGTTTTTGATTTACCCTGGGCTTTGAATTTTTTAGTTAAACATTTCATGCCTGGTTGTAGTAACAGTGTTACCTTTCATTACAGATCTATCATGAATACTAATATTTCCTTGATTACCTGGCCTGTAGGTTCTCAAACCATATCAATGAGAGACCCCTGGGGAAAGAATGTATTTTTCCAAATAAACAAAAAGCACAATTGTTAAATGTGGAAATGTGTTACTTTTTCTTCTATAATAAATACACAGGGATGGCAAGAGCATTTTTGCATGTATTTACATTTCTCTATATCAGAAAGTGAATGCCAAGGAGAGCTGAATAGAAAAAATAAAACAAATACTTGTCTGTGTGTGTTGTTTACATAATTTTATTTTACTATCTCTGCTGAAAATTAAATTCTTTGAAGAGTCAGGAACATATATATAAGTAAAATTACATAAAATCATGGTCTGTATAAATAACATGGATAAGTCTACTAGAGGTCATTATTGTCTCCAAACTTCTCATGTCATCTGAGGTTTTGAGAAAGAAAGATGTATCATTTGTGGTTTAGAAAACCCAAAATACATAGCATGGCATCTTCAACATAGTTGGTATTTAGTGCAAAATGAACACTCAAAGTATGATTTGTATCATATTCAGGAATCACTAGCTATTTGGAAGTAGAGTTTGAAAGTATTTTACAGTTTGGGTAAATGTCATCCATTGAAGTTAATTGACTGCTTGGTAGATGAATGAAAAAATTCACATCTGCTTTCCTGCCCATCCTACTGAAAAAGCACCAGATATTTTCATCCCGGCCAAAAATTCTATAACATACATGATGTCCTACTAAAGCTGAGCACTGAGAGAGCCCAAGCAGTCATTCTTCCCACTCGTTGGAATATGGGTTACAAGGCACCAGAACGTGGAACCCACATCCTCTTTCTCTCATCCCCTTCCATTCCCACCACTGAGCAAGCTGAAAACAATTTTCAAAACCTCTGCTCTGTTCCCAGAAGATTAGTATTTCTGTACTTGTGATTAGTTTTAAAAGCGATTATCCTATCTTGCATCATCGTGATTTGCTTTCTATACTACAAACAATATTTCTTGCTTTTGCTTCAGCCATAAAACAAGTCTTAGCTGCATATTCTTGTCTAAAATGATAAATGAAACTCGTGACTCCCATGTCTGGATGGATTAGGTTCCGCTATTCATAGCACTTCGCGTGCATTATTTTCCCAAAGTTTAGTGGCATAAAATGCTCTTCATTTTTTATTGACCAGTTAATAATAGGTGGCTATCAGGCTTGCTGCAGTGCAATCCTTAGATTTTGCAATCTGGTGCAATATAAATAGTTTATGTTAATTACCCCCTTCCCACCTTCTGGGAGAATAGAGACATTTTGATTGCAAATTTTGCACTTGGTCATTAACACTCTGGTTTCTAGATTATGCACTGGACCATTTTATAATGCCAAATGAAAATGTTAAAACTGTTAACTGCAGTGACATTAATTACTTAAAACTTATTTCTTGCAATGTAGTAAGTTTCCTTCAGCTAATACATGTATACAAAATAGCTGATCACCTCATCATCACCAGGTTTACGTTTAGTTTTAAGCGAGGTCATTTGCTATTTTGCTAACTGTATTCCATCTCCATAAGCATCATAGTAAACCGAATGCCATCTGGGAGAATATATTTGTTTAATGATAACTTCCTCTTTCTGAAATAATTTCCTTCATTTATACCGATGTTTTGAAGAAAATCAAAATCTATAGGGTCAATTTTATAGTCAACTAAAATCTCTAGTAGAAATGGATGAAGAAACAGAATTAAAATGTAATCAGTGAACTCTGAATTCAGATAGTCTTATTTCTACTGTGCTTCAACTATTTTGACATAGGTGTTCCTACTGCGAAGTTCACATAGTCACATACAGACAGGGTAAGGCTCCTAGTGGACCCAGAAGAGATGCTGATATTATCCTATGTCAATGCCATCTGTCTGTTAAGGACCAGCATGCTGGCCATGGAATGCTAAGTAGAACTTCTGTGAAAAGAGATAGTCATGGAAACAAAGACGTTTTCCACTTTCAGCTGCAAAGACAGTGAATAGAGAGTGAATGCTATGGGATTCCACCTGCTCTGATTTAAATGGAACTTTCCGAGATAACTAGGCTCATCACCTAACACAAAGAAGGTATTACTATGTATATATCTCTTCTCCTGATTACTTGCTAAACTACCACCAAAAAATGTATCAATCTGATGTGCATATCCCTGTGACATGCAGTTAATGTCATTTCAGTTCTTCATTCATGACTTAAACTATAGCACATCATTTCTTAAACATGAATGTTACAGGGTTTTTAAGTAGCCTACTGTAAATATTTACCCTAATATTTAAAAAATCTAACATGAAACAAATTATTCTTCTGTTTGGGCAGGCAATCTTCAGTTGGTTAGATGAAAGGCTAAACTAAGGTTTTTGGGGACTGCCTACTGCTTCCTCTCTATCATTCCCTATTATCATCCCAATACCCTGTTCATTCATGACTTAAACTATAGCACATCATTTCTTAAACATGAATGTTACAGGGTTTTTAAGTAGCCTACTGTAAATATTTACCCTAATATTTAAAAAATCTAACATGAAACAAATTATTCTTCTGTTTGGGCAGGCAATCTTCAGTTGGTTAGATGAAAGGCTAAACTAAGGTTTTTGGGGACTGCCTACTGCTTCCTCTCTATCATTCCCTATTATCATCCCAATACCCTGTTCTCCCTCCCACTGTTGTCTTTTTTCATTTTAGCCCTAAGCATAAAGTTAGAAATAAAAACTTGTTTACTAAAATTTGAAATAATCTTTTGCTGTTAAAACAAGACAAACGCTATATGTGTAGTCTGTAGCCTCAAATAAATGAATTTATTGCTGAAAAAATGTAGATACTATCATTGTGGACAATCGTAATTATGAGGTAAGCACTACTACATATGATACATCTGGAAAACAGGTACATAGAAAAAGAAGAAATTTTATAATCTACTAAGCAATTCCAGGATGTTCTATTATAAGTACATGAATCTTCCAGAAGATTAACATACGATACAGTTTCCTCCTCCATCTGCAGTTTCTGCGTCTCCACGATGCTGCTGCTGCTAAGTCGCTTCAGTCATGTCTGACTCTGTGCAACCCCAGAGACAGCAGCCCACCAGGCTCCCCCATCCCTGGGATTCTCCAGGCAAGAACACTGGAGTGGGTTGCCACTGCCTTCTCCACTGCATGAAAGGGAAAAGTGAAAGTGAAGTCGCTCAGTCGCGTCCGACTCTTAGCGACCCCATGGACTGCAGCCAACCAGGCTCCTCCGTCCATGGGATTTTCCAGGCAAGAGTACTGGAGTGGGGTGCCACTGCCTTCTGTGCCACGACGCAATAACTCTAAATAAAATAGTCCTTTTCACATTAGGTCAGTGTTCTCCTGTAAAGGAGCACCACACCAACCGTATGTGCAATTCTCTGCGTTAATAAGAAATTTTATCTGGTAACTGAGTCATCCAGCTGAGAGTCCTGGTAAGCAGATAAACTTAACCCTTGCCCTGGGGCCCATAAAAGCACACCTCTCCTCTGGCAGGAATGAATTAGGCTGCCACAGCCTTCAGGGCAGTTAGCTTTTTATATCCATCGCAGCATCTCCTGAGTCACTCCAAAGCATGGGGAATATCTATTTTCTCTTGTTGCACAGTACTATAAAAAAGATTGCTGGTCTCTAAGAAGAAAGAAAAAACAGAGATGTGAATTTCTCTTTTGAAGGCTTTTCCAAAATGATCTAGGAAACAGCCTCCTAGTTCACACAATGCACAGAATTTTTCTTCTCCTTTCTTCCTCCTGATACTCAGCTTGCACCTCATTTGTTCCAGAACCTGAACAGGTAAGTAGTTTGTCACTTGACAAAGATAGCAATTCTGGTAATAGAGTAAAAATTAAAAGGGGGTCTGTGTAGGCATACTGATGTATAGTTGAATGTGCATTTGTGTGTGTGTGTGTGAGAGAGACATGCTGCTTTTTAGAACTTCACAAAAATTACCAATTAAGCTTACAACATCCCTTTGGGGTAGATAAGCACAGGCACAAAGGTAGAAAAACATGTTATGAGAGTCTTACAATGCCTCAGCTACAGAACTGATGTTGAAATTGTACGGTATTACTTTCTATATCAATTCAAGGAATTTGGCAAGATTTATCCTTGTCAAGTTCACAATGGCCATGGCTTATGAGACAATTTCTCCGTATTCTCATTTGTCAGCTCTCAACTTTCTCAAGAAACTTAAGCTTAGAAAAAGAAACAAGTCCCGGAAGTAAGGTATCAATTAATGAAATGAAAAGAAGATACCATTTGTACTGTTTTTAAAAACACACAACACACATCCCCTTTCCCTGCCCCATACAGTGAAGAGAAAAGCTGGATGTGTGTGTATGACCAGGTAACAGTGGACATCTGCATGTACTGGCCAAAATAAAAGTGTGTTCAATTACAAAGGAACAAGAGCTAGGGCGGGAGAATAAGTTTTGTTAATGTCAAAGCAGATTATTAAATAAAGTTTACCAACATTTGATATAAAGGGTGTTCTTACATGTATGTATATATTCATTTAATGAATATTTATGGACGGCCAGGAATTGCTTTAGATGATGGGAATACAGCGGAGAACAAACAAGCACAATTCCCTGCCTACACAAACTTTACATTCTAGCCAGTGAATACAGAAGCAACTATTCTAAACATGTCTGATGGTGACAAGTGGAATGCAGAAATTCAGCACAAAAGGGGAAAGGGCTGCTGAACCTGGAGATGGAAGAAGAGGAGGGATGGGGCGGGGCGGATGGAAACTATTTAAATCCGGTGGTCATATCAGGGTTCATCGGTACGAGGTATAATTTCATTAGAAAAAAATTCTTCTTATTCCATTTTCTCAAATGTGAATTTAAAGGTGAACCAAAGGGACTTCCCTGGTGGTCCAGTGACTGAGAGCCCTCCTGCCAAAGCAGAGGACAAAGGCTCAATCCGTGGTCTAGGAAGATCCCACATGCTGCTGAGCAACTAAGCCCGTCTGCAATAACCCCTGAAGCTTGCTCCAGAGCTGGAAGCTGCAACCACCGAAGCCCACACACCTGGAGCGAGCCTGCGCTCTGCAGCAAGAGAGGCCACCACAGTGAGAAGCCCCGGCGCCACAGAGAGAGTGCCCCCCTCCACAACTAGAAAAGCCCGCACACAGCAAGGAAGGCCCAGCACAACCAAATAAGTGAGCTGCTGGTGCTCAGTCGCTAAACCATGTCCGCTCTTTGCGACCCCACGAACCGCAGCACGCCAGACTTCCGTGTCCTTCACCATCTCCCGTCTTCACCGTCAACTCTGCTCAGACTCATGTCCCTTGAGTCAGGGATGCCATCCAACCATCACATCCTCTGTCTCCCCCTTCTCTTCCTGCACTGTCTTTCCCAGCATCAGAGTCTTTTTCAATGAGTCGGCTCTTGGCATCAGGTGGCCAAAGTACTGGAGCTTCATCATCAGTTCTTCCAATGAATATTCAGGACTGATTTCCTTTAGGATAGACTGGTCTGATCTCCTTGCTGTCCAAAGGACTCTCAAGAGTTTTCTCCAGTACCACAAATCAAAAGTGTCAGTTCTTCAGTGGTCGACCTTCTTTATGGCCCAACTCTCACATCTATACATGACTACTGGAAAAACCACAGCTTTGATGATATGAATCTTTGCCAGCAAACTGATGTCTCTATACTTCTAAAACTATTGTCTAGGTTTCAAGTAAATAAACCAATAAAAATTAAATAAGTAAAAGGTGAAGTAAAGAATAGTTCTATACAAAACAAATCTGCTTTTTAAAAAGCTGGAATTATCCTGAAGAGGCAAGCCACAGCAACTATGACAGTCTGAATTAGATTATGGTGAGGCATCTGTTTCCTTTATTAGAATGGAGACTATTTGAGGCCATTGGTTTGGCCACCAAATCATAGCATACTGACCTGGCTACAGGTACTACATCAAAGTTTGTTAAGCTTATTAGCAGAAGATCCCCAGAAGCTTCCATAGTACATCTAAGGGAAGAAAGTCTACCATTGGAACTCTGAAGCCAACTTTTGACATATGTTGGGTAATACACCCCTTAGTGACCGCACAGTGAGCACAAAGCACATGCAAGCTGACAGAAGCTAGAGCATGCCAGCCCTCTTCTGTCTCCATCGAGGCGTGAGGCCAAGGGTGATTAGCAGAGCTGTGCAATCGTCCTGTTGGCGGATTACACCACTAAACAGACAGACCTCATTTTCACTGGTTCCCCAGGAATATGGAAGGCTGAAAACTTCCCCTAGAAAACACAGCAACATGTGAGGAGCCCTCTGTTTCATTCACGTGTCTTATGGTATAAGAAATCTCATAAAATTAGAGTATGTCCAAAAGAAACAATGCTAGGATGTTAGCTAGACTTACTGTGATGATTTCACAATTTATACAAATATCAAATCATTATGTTGTATACATGAAACATAATGTCATACCTCAATTTTTTATAAAACTTTCATTTGAAAAAAAAAAAAAGGAAATGATGAGTCCATGAACCAGAGCTATAAACTTAAACTAATTAGTCTGATTGCTAAAAACATTATCTAATTTTAATATCATATCGCTCCATGAAACTTATTACAAAATCAAAAGATTAACCATGCATATATTCTATAAACAATCTTATTTATATGTATGTTGATTTTTATAAAATAGATGAAAGTATATATTTTATAAGAGAAACATCATTATATATGACTCTGTGCATGCATGTATACTCCTTTGCTTCAGTCATGTCCAACTCTTTGTGAACATATGGCCTACCAGGCTCCTCTGTGTGTGGGATTTTCCAGGCAAGAATATTGGAGTGGGTTGCCATTTTCTTCTCCAGGGGATTTTCCTGATCCAGGGATCAAACCCACGTCTCCTACACTGGCTGGCAGATTCTTGACCACTGAGTCACCTGGGAAGCCCCATATAAACTATATTTTACAAAATTAAATATTTATAAAATATATTCTAGAGTATTTTACATTTCATTTACATAAAAATTTATATTTATATTCTATAAATATATTACATAAAATATACCCTATTATATACAATATTATAAAAGCAAAGAGTCAGACATGACTGCGTGACTGAACTGAACTGATAAAAGGTCTCAAGAGCTAAGGTGCACAGCGATACATGACTGTTAATACCATCACTGCTGCTGTTATATTTTTATGAAGGGCTTTATATGCGGCTGACATTGCAGTAAGTGCTTTGCCTCATAACTCCCTGGTATGTGCAGATTATTATTCTGACTTTACAGATGAGAGAGTTGAGTCTTAAAGAATCAGCCATGCAGCGGAAAAAAAGTCAGCCTACCCCAAGCATAAGAGATAACCTTTAATTACAATGTGTTGGAGACCAATAATTTTCATAATAAACATATTCAATCTTTACAACTGGTACAGATAACAAGCAATGTAAAGAATCTGGACACGTGTCATGGGAGAATTAGTAGGAACTGGTACAGAGAAGATTCTTTCAGAGGATACATGCCAGCTAAGGTTTGCCAGGGTGTCCTTTGGAATCTGCCTTGATGTTACTGGAAATAAATTTATTCACTGAACAAGTATTTATTGCATAAGTAACTAGGAGAAAAGATTTAAAGCAGATATCCATTTAAAATAGAGGCTATAAATTTCAGTAAGGGAAGGGAGTGAAAGGGACAAACAGAAGACTAGTCAAATACCCCAGGTAAGAAATGATAAAGGTCTGAACTAAGACAGCAGCAGTAAGACTGGAAGGAATAAAGTGGGCACAGGAGATATCTGTCGGATTATAGCAACTGCAACTAGCCATTGAGGGATGGTAAAAGGATAGTAAAATATAAGGGTACTCTCAGGTTTCTGCCAGGTGGATGGATGGCAGTGCCATTGAATGAGACAGAAAATAAAGAAAGAGAAAATGAGATTTTGTGAGAAAGATGATGAATTTTGGTTTACACTGAAATGAAGTTCCTCTGGCCTTCCAGTTAGTGGTTAGAAATAGGGCTTTGAAGTTCAGGATTAGAGACATAAGTTAGAGCGTTAATGGTACAGAATGATAACTGAAGCCCAGGGAGACAAGATAGAAGTAAAGGGCAGGTGTGACAGCATATCAATATAAGAAGAGCCGGGGAGAAAACGCAGGTGGTGAAGACCACGGGACTTTGATGGGTCAGGAGCGAACACAGGAACAAACAGGGTTACTCTGTCGAGAGTCAAGCCTGATAAAATCACATCTTTGATTGAGTCTTAACGTACTCTGGTCTCTTGGGAAAACGGCAATGGTTGAGAGGATCTGGGTTGTCACGTAGTTTAAAAATACCAATTTCTAGCTAAGATTTTCAAGCAGGTATGGTTTTCATGTCCACTAACTTGCCTAAACGGGCAGCAGACATGACTTGAAACTTTCTGAGGAAACACTTTAAAGTTGAAAGAGTCCACAGAAAGTTATTTTGATTGAAGTTCATGCCTTCCTGTTCTATTTTACTATGAGGCGTAGCATAGGAAGATAACACCATTCTTCGGTTATAGCATCTTGAAGACACTGAAATATGCTTTGAATAAACATTTTAGTTCAAAATAATTTGAGATTTGGGAAAAAGTCATGAAAATATTCAAGTATCAATCACCAGTTCCCACCGATGTTAACTCACTGACCAAACACATATTAAAATATCTTTTGCAACTTGAGGTATTTCAATATACACTCACATAACAAATCACTGGCCACAGGTGTTAGCTTCTGCAAAAGTCTCCTGGTCAATGATGTGCTAACATCTTATACAAACACGCCACATCTGTCACAACTAAAACTGACACCGGGGCACCACTATTAATGATACTCTGGACTTTATTCACATTTCACCCCACTGCATTTAGCTTTCATGTCCCTCTTATCTACTCTGCTCTGAATTATCAATGATGATGTTTACTATGATACTTTAAGGTGGCATTGACTAGATTGCTCTAATGTAAACACAGTATTCCTCTCTAGAAGACATTTATACACATAATAGATTTATTGTTTTGCTTCAGATAAGACTGAAATCTTGACAAAGATATCAGCTCATCAGAGTGGACTTTACTGAAGACATCACAGTACCTTGGAAAATACTTCTCAGAGGACTATCATACAACTATCTTCCTGTACATATCTTATCATATTGAAAAAGTAATTTGTCCAATCAGATAGGAAGAGTCAGTTACTCAGTTGAGTCCAATTCTTTGAGACCCCATGGACTGCAGGCCACCAGTCTTCTCAGTTCAGCTCAGTTAGTCGTGTACGACTCTTTGAGACCCCATGGACTGCAGCATGCCAGGCCTCCCTGTCCATCACCAACTCCCGGAGCTTGCTCAAACTCACGTCCGTCGAGTCGGTGGTGTCATCCAACCACCTCATCCTCTGTGGTCACCTTCTCTTCCTGCCTTCAATCTTTCCCAGCATCAGGGTCTTTTCCAGTGAGTCAGTTCTTCGCATCAGGTGGCCAAAGTACTGGAGTTTCTGCTTCAACATCAGTCCTTCCAATGAATATTCAGGACTGATTTCCTTTAGGATGGACTGGTTGGATCTCCTTGCAGTCCAGGAGACTCTCAAGAGTCTTCTCCAACACCACAGTTCAGAAGCATCAATTCTTCCGCACTCTGCTTTCTTTATAGTCCAACTCTCACATCCATACATGACTACTGGAAAAACCATAGCTTTGACTAGATAGACTTTTGTCGGCAAAGTAACGTCTCTGCTTTTTAATATGCTATCTAGGTTGGTCATAGCTTTTCTTCCAAGGAACAAGCATCTTTTAATTTCATGGCTGCAATCACCATCTGCAGTGATTTTGGCACTCCCCAAAATAAAGTCTGTCACTGTTTCCATTGTTTCGCCATCTATTTGCCATGAAGTGACAGGGGAAAATGGACCAGTCTCCTATGTCTATGGAATTCTCCAGGCTGCCATTCCATTCTCCAGGGTATCTTCCCAACCTAGGTAGGAACCAGGTCTCCTGCACTGCAGGCGGATTCTTTACCATCTGAGCCATTCAGATATAATGAGTGAGCCAATCAGATATAGTCAGTCTTAAATTTGATAAGTAGCAACAGTTATTTCATATGAACATTAAAAAAAATTAGTCCATTACAAAACAATCATGTCCAATACTAACATTTAGTGGATAAAAATAGTTTAAAACTCTCCAAGATCAGCAGGTGTGATTCAGGCACCTTTCAAATGACTAATTCTTTCCTGGATACCTTTAAAAATAAGACTATCTATCTCTCCACAGCCCTCTTGGTCTCTGAAAAGTAAGCCCCACTGGCCTTCGAAGCCACATATCCTGGGGGCTCATCTTCCAGACACAGGATCCCCATGATGGGGAGCCTGATGCCAGGCTCACAACCCTGGCTCCCTGGGGAAAACCTCTACTAACTGTAATTGATCTCCTGTTTACAGGTTGCCCAGCTGGGGGTATGAGTTTTGACTACACCAGACTCTGCCCTTCCTACCTGTCTTGTTATGTTTTCTTTCTATAGATCTTTTCTGGTAGGCTTCAGTGCTTTTCACTGATAGTTGCTCTGTGAAGAGTTGTAACTTTGATGTGGCCCAGAGAGGAGGCAAGCTCAGGGTCTTTCTACTCTGTCCTCTTCGGTTAATGATTATCTCCACAGTTTTTATGGATATTTAAGCTAGTCACTAATACTAGTCTCTCTGTATATAAAATTTGGGCATTTGCTCTTATTTATGTAATACTTAGGGCTTCCCTGGTGGCTCAAATGGTAAAGCGTCTTCTTGCAATGCAGAAGACCTGGGTTTGATCCCTGGGTCAAGAAGATCCCCTGGGGAAAGAAATGGCAACACACTCCAGTACTCTTGCCTGGAAAATTCCACGGACAGGGAGCCTGGTAGGCTACAGTTCATGGGGTGGCAAAAAGTAGGACACGACTAACGACTTCACTTTCACTATGTAATACTTGATTTGTTCAGCATCCTGTGTCATTTAATTTAAAAAACTGCTCATAAAAATAACATAGTATAAAGGGTTAAAAGGCATTGAGGTTTTAACAAATAAAGCTGGTATGAGTTGAAATCTATACAGTTTGAAATTAACATCAACTTTTCTGCCTAAATTGTGTCCAGTACAAAGTCTCTTTAAAGTAACAGAAACTAAAGTAACTGATTCTATTGCCATGTAATTCTAGGAAATATCCCAACCTACATTTTGGGAGAACTATTATTCTTATAACATTTAGATATCTTCCTGCTTCACCCTAGACAATGTATGTTTTACATTTTTTTGAAACTTGGAGCAACAGCTTTTAATGTTTTCCCTTGTATTCCAGGGTTTAGATCTCAAATGTGTATCACAGCATCAAAAAATATATTTGCTCTTTGAAGATTCAGTCATATCAGATAGCATCCTGATAATGTATTATTCATGATTCATGATAAACAATATGGCCACATAAAAGCAAAGCATTAAAAAGCCGCATGTATTACAGAACCCTTTCACAAAGGAATAAAAGTTCAGGAGGAGCAGGTTTTAAATAGGTAAATAAATAATAAATAAGGCAATTTAGGGAAATCTTTTTTTATAATTAACCTCACGTTCTAGATAGCAAACTCCTTAAGGATAAGGACAGATCCTAATCCAAATTCTACAGAGTTTTAATATGTTACATAGTATGGTTCCTCAGCATATTAAATACTACTTTAATTCATTTATACTATAGTTGATATTTTAACATATATGCTAAGAAGATCTCACCAAATATAGACATTTGGATTACATATTCATATTTATAATTTAATAATGGGAAAACCAGAGAAGTTTGATAATTTTCTAAGATTTATTAAGCGGGGAAGAACAAAGGAGTTTCTGCTATAGTTCATGTGTATTCTAGGAAGAAGTCTGTAGACGTCCTCATGGTGATCTCACTTGCAGTTAGGAGAATGTGTGGAGGGAAATCTTTGATGATTTTCCTTTCTAATGTTTCTAAGCTTGCTTTCCTCCTACTATTACATTAAATCGAAGACCGTGCTGTCACTCCCAGGTGAAACACACACTCAGATGGAAACCCAGAGAGAGTCCTCCGACTTAACACAAACGTCTTTTTCAGTCCGGACAACAGCTCCTTTGTATGGTTTTCACTGTGAGTTACGCGTTCAGCTGACCTAACCGTGCTTCTAACAATAGTCATCACACCGTTCTCTGTCTTAAAATTCTTCAAATCTACACTGTTGCCTCACTGGAGCGCTAGCCATCTTTTCTGCATACTGCCATGCTTGGCCACCACCTTCTCCCCTCTGCCATCTAACTCCTATTTCTTTCTTACGTCTCAGTCTTCTCTAAAAAGCCTCTCCCCTAAATGCATCTCCTGCTGTCCTGTGAGTTCCCCTAGCATCTCACATGCAAAGTGCTGCCATTTGATCATCAACAGAACAGACCTGATCTCGGCTTCATGGGCTACACAGTCAAGCTGGGAAGAAAGGCCTTAGTGAACAGAAATAATTAACAAAAGTGTTCAGGCCATCTTAACAGAGAAAGAGGGAAGCATGGCAATGTAGAACAGCAGAGTTTAACCCAGAGCAATGGTGGGGGAACGTCCTTCAGGGACTTCCCTGGTGGTCCACTGGCTAAGACTCTGTGCTCCCAAAGCAAGGGGCCCAGGTTCCATCCCTGATCAGGGGACTAGATACCACATGCCTCATCTGAGAGCTCACATGCCATGACAAAAACCCCACAAGTCACAGTGAAAGATTCCACATGCCACAACCAAGACCTGGGGCAGCCAAATAAGTCAATGAATATTTTTGAAAAGTCCTCTGTGAGGACGTCAGGACTCCATCATGGCTTTGGCAAGAAAATCAAAATGTATTCAAGACATTCTAGTGGGAGGGAGCAACATATACAGAAACACCTTAAGGCAAAGGAGAAGGGGGAATCTAGAATCTTTTAGGAATAAGGAGAAAGAGGGGCTCAAGATGAGGATGGGGAATGCTCTGGACCCAAAGCATGCTTGCCACGGAGGTGCCCTGTTCCCATCTTCCCCACAAAGACCTCACTACTGAGTTGTAAGGAGGGCAGCTGACTCTCCTCGCCCAGCAGCAATCCCTTTGTGACACACCACTGCCTGCCTCTGGGGCCACATGTTTCCCTGGCAGCCTCCAGCCTAAGTACAGGGGAGCGGGAGGACTCTGCCCAATGCAGGAGTCCTCGAAAAGGTCCTCTTGCTCTGGGCCTCCAGTGGCTCGGCCAACATTTTGCTCAGTTTGCTTCACTGATCAGAACACCTGATTACTCTACTCTCTCCTCCCAGCCTGAGGCTCTCTCTAGATATTGGTTGTTGAGTTTGAGACACAATGGTTTGTTTTGTGATTCAGTGACTGAATACTGTTTATAGATTCTACCAATTAGACACAATAAACGACATGCACATCACTGCCTTCCCAGCTTCCAGTGGGAGCGCTAGGAAAACCGAAACTATTGTGAAGATTTAGAACTTTTTTCTAAGAAATTTCACATCAGCTATGTCTGGATGAAGCCAATAACTCTCAGTAGGCTGTTTCCCCTCTTCCTTAAACAAACAGATAATTACAGCAATTGACTGCTGGAAGTGGCACATTTGGTATAGCTCAAGCCACCACAGGCGTGAGAAAGGTTCACTCAATTACTTGTGGTAAGTTTGTAGAGTGAGCTACCTGTCAACTAGCGATGGTTACAAAAGGCTTTCCCCTTCAAAGGGAGGAAAGGATCGACTCCTTCAGCTTAGTAAATATACCTTAGAATAAATCTCCCAGAACTTCTGCGAAGGAGCAAGTTTTTATTAGGGGTGCCTCTAGGCACCACCTAGGCTGTCCCACCACTGTGTACCAGCTGTAGAGTTAGACTGTATATGAGACTTGGCAGTTGATCCCACTCCCTACTCCGGTCCCAGACAATCAGGTAACTTTTATTATCCTGCGCTGAAACCATGTATAAGCTCATGGAGAGATTTTTGATCCCACTCCCTACTCCAGTCCCAGACAATCAGGTAACTTTTACTATCCTGCGCTGAAACCATGTATAAGCTCATGGAGAGATTTTTGATCCCACTCCCTACTCCGGTCCCAGACAATCAGGTAACTTTTATTATCCTGCACTGAAACCATGTATAAGCTCATGGAGAGATTTCAGGACCGAGGTCTAATGACGGTGGCAAGTGACACCCCTACCCCTCAATCCCTCTGATGTGAAGGAGTAAAGAAACTGCTACAAACAGCCACTGCAAACAGTCGGGGAGACCAGACTGAAGGCAAAGGCTACCTGGAGCCAAGACATGAAGGAAGCAGACACAAGATCTGCCCGCACTGGGTCTGAATTGGTCCTTTCCCATGATCATTGAGGAAACCTTGAAACACTATCCTGTTGTACTTTTTGAAAACCATCCCAGTTTACAGAGATGTCCTTGTATTCTTCCTTTAAAATGACATGTTGGGGGCTTCTCTGGAAGTCCAGTGGTTAAGACTTCGTGCATCCACTGCAAGGGGCGTGAGTCTGATCCCGAGCCCAGGAACTAAGATCCCACATGCCACACACACAAAAAAAATTTTAATAAAATGACACATTGGATTATGCATCTCAGTTTATCTCCCTGTCCTTCCCAAGAAAATAAGTCAATTGTCTTTCAAAGCTTTAGGTTTAACTTTGTGGATCTTCACTGGATAAAGGCTATAAAAAGTTTACATATCATTTCAACAACTGTCAAAAATACTGTAAAATATTAAAAATTACAAATGTGTGCATTAAACAATGTGATTATATGATTATACACTTGGATGCTAGGTAAAAATCACTACTGAATACCTTAAAGAGTCCATGCATGCAAAGTAACAGACGCTTCTCTCATTTTTAAAAAAGGTAAATATTATTTTATTTGTTTAAATAAGAATTTGCAAGGATGGCCAAATCCAGGCCATATTTGTTGGTCTTGCCTACATACTATATAAACACACACACATACACACACAGCTGTGCAGGGTAAAAAACAAGTTGGGATGGAGAGCAGCTACTTCCTTTAGGCTGAGAATGAGCTGTCAGTTTTGACTGCTATATACAGAGTCCACTTCACACATTTAGGGACCCACCACTCACTGGAAGGTTCCAGAATCTGTGACCTCTGATTCAAGTGTACATGTTAATGTTTTGGCAACTAAGTACAGATTTATTCATATACTGAGGAAACCTGACAAGGGAATCCAGATAATCAGCACAAAAGCAAATAATGATTTCAGGTGAGTAAAAATAGGATTTTTCACATCCTTGGTTTAAGATTCATAAACAGGCATCGATCTTACCTGTAGGTCTTTTTCTTCTATCTTCTTTTGGAGCACTTCAAGGCACTTGGTAAAGTCAGTATGGTCTTGATCAGGAGTTGAAATAATCTCACAGCCCTGTGTTAAATAAGATAAAAGCTGGAAGTTAATAATGATGTCGACTGAGGAACAAGATCAAGAGCTATAAAAGAGAAAGCATCACACACATCCTACGGTGCCTGTGCTACACCTTGATCATTAAAGTCATTATCATTATCTTTCTTATTTCACATAACAGGACCTCTCAGCACTGATGTTAGACCACTAAAATAATGATCTGATTATGACAATCATTCTACCCAAAAAAAGTACAGCTAATACTACATTAATGGTCTTTAAAACTCACTGCTGTGATAACATTCAAGATTAACATAAGGACATTGGTATGAGTATTATAAAATATACTCACAGTGAAATGACTTGAAACTAAAATGAAACTACTTCTAATAAACGTTGAGTTTCTTTGAGCAGACTTTCTAAGTTTACCTACATGAACAGGAAAACTAATACCAGCTAATGATGAACTGATGAACTACATTTTAAGTAAAATCAAGTCAGCTGTCCTATACAATTCCTTTACAACACCTTTTTTCCCCACGTGAAAAGAAGCAGGAAGAGAGATGCCTGTGTAAATACGCCTCTTGGATTATCTTTCAGACATAATGAAGTGAATTTATAAGTTCTTTACCTCCTCTACAACAGATATTTTACCTAGTGAAAAACACTGAAATGTATTTATAACTATAGTGCCACAAAAGTGTCAGCTTGCTGGCAACTGAGATGGTTCGAGAAACGGTATTTTTGAAATGACACCGTCTCCTCCAACGTCTTACAGAAGCAAAGGTATGTAAAACCAGAGCACAATGAGACTTTGGACTTCTTAATTCAGGAATGAAACAACGTGAGGTCTCTGACAAACAGCTGAGTAAGGGAAAGTTAAATATAATCTAGTATATAAAGTTGCCATTCAAAGAGTTCTCAAGGATACAAAACACCCATACTGGCTCTTAAATTATTCCAAAAACCATTCTCAGTAGATTTAAAGGTTCTTCTTTAACTTCAAGGTCTCTTGAAAGGTGTCGGGCTCAAGCTGTGCTTCATTCATTTATGACTGTCCTACAATGTAGTGACCAATGAAAAAATTAATTTCTCATCATTCAAAAATATATTATGTCCTAAAAGATGCATATGTCATTTTTACAAGATCATCGATAAATACTTTCCTGACCCTAAAAGAACATTGAAATTTACTATAATGGCCAAGCAAGGAAATAAAGTTGACTTCTCTCAGGCTAATACCCCTAAAAAAAAAAACAACAAAAAAAAGACACAAGAATATGCCAGAGCATATAGGAATATTATCAGAGAAGAGGATATTAGATTGTCAACAAACCAAAAATCACTATATTGAAACTTTCTGGAGGGCAGGCCTTATACTTTTATTACTGTTCCCAGTGCCTGGCACCAGTGTGCTATATAGTTAAGTGTTCAATAAATAAATTCTTGAGAAATGAAGAGGTCTATTGGCAAATGTGGTAGGAAAGTGTGGCATCTTATTTTACTGCCAAATATGACAATGATTAATTATCTTCCTTTTTTAAGTACTGACCAGAGAAATAATCACTCAACAAAGAGAAACAAAATTAAAAAGGCAAACAGAAATAGCAATACAAGAGATGACTAATAGATCATCATCTGCTTTCACTGTTATTGTCTCAGAATCAACACAGATCCACAGGAAACCTTATAGCTAAAGAGAATCCAAGACATCACCTATGTAGTCCCATTGTAATAGTCTACAGATTAAGACAATAAAAAGAAGTTTAATTTGACTAAAAAACTGGACAGCAAGGTAGTAATTATCAGCAGGTCACATTTGGAAATCCTATTTCTTTACTCTCATGACATGGGAACAAATTCCTAGATAACTGAAAGACCAAGGTCTTCACACATGCTTAGCTGCTCAGTCATGTACAACTGCGCAACCCCACGCGCTATAGCCCACAAGGCTCCTCTGTCCATGGGATTCTCCAGCCAAGAACACTGGAGTGAGTTGCCATTTCCTCCTCCAGGGGNCCTAGATAACTGAAAGACCAAGGTCTTCACACATGCTTAGCTGCTCAGTCATGTACAACTGCGCAACCCCACGCGCTATAGCCCACAAGGCTCCTCTGTCCATGGGATTCTCCAGCCAAGAACACTGGAGTGAGTTGCCATTTCCTCCTCCAGGGGATCCTCCCAAACCAGGGATCGAAACTGCATCTCTTGCATCTCCTGAATTGCAGGCAGATTCTTTTATCACTACCCCCAGTTCCTACGATATATCGGAAGAAGCCCAGGTCTTATGATACCTCTAAAGTTGGCTCCACAGAATATTAAGAAAAAAGCTACTTGAACTGTAAGACCTAGGCTTGAATAAAATCTTACTTCAGCAACTTAAGATGGACACAGAGAAGCTTAAGTCAGGATGCAGAGACAGATTATCAGCACTGAAAAATTCAGACTGTAAATTAACTACAAACGTCTAGAAGCTCTAACCAAGGGGTTTATTAGTCATCCACAGAGTGTTAGAATTTTGACTAGTTTAAATGATCCTAATATTATCACAGAATGAGAATAAATTCACTAGAAGTAGAAACAGCTCCAGGAGTCCTCTCAGGGAAGTTTTGACACCTAGAAAGGAGACATGGAGCACAACACATAGGTCTTTGGCCAACGACAGACGTTTTCACTGTTTTCTGGGTCTTATCATAACTTAGTAATATCTAGAAGAGAGAAAATATAAAAGTAAAGATGAAAAACTATCATGATCTTGCAGACAAGAAAACTGTAGAAATGCGCTCGTATTTGTTTGCAATTATTGGTAATACAAAGTAAGGTTCAATTCCCTGGAGTCATTAGAACTGGGCTTTATGAAGATATTTACGATATCAGACTTGGCCAATTAAAGTATATAACATTCTAATAAACAGTTTCCAATGTTAGTTTCCATTAGATATGTGTATTTTATATTAATATATACAGGAATTTTCCAAAATTTCCATAAAATTCAACTACTACTATCTTTAATTTTTGTCGGTTGCCTTATTGCCTTATATCTGTCTCTTATACACATCTAGATGTGTATAAGAGACAGATTCTTTCCTAGAGAATCCCATGGACAGAGGAACCTGGCAGGCTATAGTCCATGGGGTCACAAAAAGTCAGCTATGACTGAGCAACTAAGCACAGTNGCCTTATATATATATATATATAAAATATATATATGATTTTAGTATATTTTTTAGAATACAAATTATTATTTTATAAGCCAGCAGGTAGCTCCAATCTCATATTATGCATTTTTTCTTGGGTAATTTTTCTCACTCTACAAATAGAAATTAAATAAGAATTCTAATAAATAGTTTGTTTTATGAATTCATCACTTTTTTTCAAAATGGATTATTTCTTACAGTACATTTTATTCTTTTTTCTATTGATTCTGTTTTATACTAGAATTGGAAAGAAAAAGAATTGGATTGACATTACAAATTTCAGTGTGTCAAAATCAGGGCTATTCTGAATTTGTTCTAACCTAAAAAGGATGTTTTGAAGATGTAGAGCCAAAATGCCCAGTCTAAAATGCTTTTCAATAAGCTGAGATGTTTTTAGCCCTAACAATATATAACTTAATTCTATGAAAAATCAGAGAACCTCAAAAGTTATCTTAAAATAGGAATATTAAAATTGTGATCTGTTGATAATTATCCTTCTCACTGAAGTCAATAATAAAAAGTAACACTTGATTACTCATCTTGTTATTTGAGATATGAGTCACTTTATATAAATTATGATCTTGAATCTCGAAGATAACCTTATAAGGTAAATGTAATCCTCACATTTTAGGATATGTAAACTGAAGTATGTGCTTAGTCACTCAGTCAAGTCCCACTCTTTGCGACCCCATGGACTGTAGCCTGCCAGGCTCCTCTGTCCACCGGGACTCTTCAGGCAAGAATACTGGAGTACAGAGAGTTTAAATAACTTGCCCAAGGTCACACAGCTGATAAGGATAGAGTGTGTGATCAAAGAAGCCCATACTCTTCACCTACCATGCTTTGTAATCAACCCTGTTTACAATAAACTTTGGGTATTTTGGAAGGTTTAAGCACAAAAATTCCTTTATAATTTATGAAAAGTGTAGTTGCTCAGTTGTGCCCAACTCTCTGCAACCACATGGACTCTAGCCCTCTGTTCATGGGACTCTCTAGGCAAGAATACTGGAGTGGGTTGCCATTTCCTTCTCCAAGGGATCTTCCTGATCCAGGGATTAAACCTGGGTCTCCTGCATGGCAGACTGTTTACTGTCTGAGCCACCAGGGAAGCCCAATTTACATGACTCTTTAATTCAATTGGTTTTCTCCAGTTTTTACCTGAAAAGTCTTTAGTTGTCAGGCAGACATGAAACCTGTCTGACTACACGCTGCTTCCATTGTAGCCCAAGGCTTGGAGGACTCAGCGTAGCCACAAACATCTGAAATGGACAGTGAATGCTTAGTTATCCTTTTCCTTGCTTTTTTCTGCATTTCTAACTCATTATACTGTCACTATATTTATCATTTATGATATAGTTCACCTTTTTGGCTATTAAAACATCTTTCTGATCAATATCTCTGTGTAGAAGTATTTATTTCTGATTATTTTTCTTAGACTTGAACTCTAAAAATGAAACTACTGGAAAAATTATAAGAACATTTTTTATGACCCTTGATAGACTGCCGGAGTGTTTTCTAGGAAGGCTGAAAATATGAATAATCCTACTGGTGTATGAGGATAAAAAAAGTTTCTTCTTTTAAAATGTAATACTAGGAAAGATAATTCATCATGAATTTCTTACCATGAATTAATTTACTTGCTATACTTCCTTCTTAATTACAAACAAATCATTAAGGAAAAGACTTTCACTGGAGAGGAAGGGAAAAGAAAGAAAATTCTGGAGAGTGAAGCAGGTTGGTCCTGGAAGTGGTTTGCCCAACTGAGGACTACGGTGCTAAAGGATAATATGACAGAAAAGGACACTTTTGGGACGGGAAATAGGTGACAATCAAGGGTAAAGAGGAGGAGGCAAGATGTCAAGATCACCTTTCAAGTTGGTTCTGAAAACATGAAATATATATCCCATCAAATTGGAATATTGGCAATTTTTTTAATAAAGCGATCAGATAATGAGTTTTGCAGTGTCTTAAAATTCTAGCCCCCACACACTATTTTCCCTCATCCACTACTGAAGCAGTCTTTCTTTTTGTACGTCATTTTTCAGTCCCTAAGTCATGTCAACTCTTTGCGACCCCATGAACTACAGCACGCCAGGCTTTCCTGTCCTTCACTATCTCCCAGAATTTCCTCAAACTCATGCCCAGTGAGTCAGTGATGCCATCTTGTTAGGATACATTCAAAACTATTTTAGGGAGATACACTCAAGAGTCTTAAAAAATTGAATATATTACATTTTTAATAATGAGGTTCCATAATCTTTTATTAAACTGAAATGACCAGAACTGTGTAATAAGAAATAGCCTGCCAGATTAAAAGAACAGCAGGCATAAAGCAAAATGACTTATACTCTGAATAATCAAAGATAAAGATCTAAAATTAGCCCAAACTTGTTCTCAAATTTGCTAAGAAGGGGAATAGTTACATAAAGCCAATTGGAATCTAAATGATCTATGTTCCGTGATACAGGTATGAAAATTGGCTTTTTACCCTGTAGAGATGTTATCACAAAAGTAACTATTTCCCACTTGCCTCTTTATTGTATAAGGCATACTATGGTAGATTGCTACTTCAGTTTTATTTACCAGACTTCTAAAAACATTTCTACTTTTCAAGGTAGAAATTATCAAGTGACAACTGATGAGAAACAATTTCTTCAGCAAGAATGTCACATGATTAAACTCTTAAAAACTCTTAAGTAACAGATTGCCTAAAATAATCGAGTGTTTTCTGCTTTTCTAGACGGTATATAAAAGAAAAGAATAAATGTAATTTAAC
Source organism: Oreotragus oreotragus (assembly GCA_006410675.1). Lineage (NCBI taxonomy): Eukaryota > Metazoa > Chordata > Mammalia > Artiodactyla > Bovidae > Oreotragus > Oreotragus oreotragus. Next base: position 34,527 of record SJYX01017494.1, on the reverse strand, counting down.
CTTGCAACAATTCTCCATTCAATCCCAAATACAGAGAGACATTCTAATCTGCTATAACCTTCATTGCCCTGGGTGTGGTAAAGTAACCTTTCCTTTCAACATGGCATTGAACAAAAACTTTAAACACTGCAAACAAGAAAAGCACCGCTTCTATCAACAGAAGTCAAACGGCATTTTAACCCAGCACAGGAGCTCAAACGACGGCTTCTTTGCTAAAAGCAGAGTCAAGCATTCCCAGTGGAAGAGGGTGCCTACAAGATTTAACACATCAGGCTCAAGGATGCTTTTCTATAGCCTGCTTGCAAGGTTGCCCTTTGGACTGGTCCTGGAGGACCTGAATGGTAAAGAGTTCCCCACACTGACAAACAAACAACTTTTCCCAACAGTGGCTCACGGTGCCTAACTTATTTGTACAAACAACACGGTTTACACCGAGAACCTGCTTTGTTATGATTGTTGTTTGTTTGGCCTCCAGTAAAATTTTGGGCATTAAGTCACCAATGAGCTTTCCTGGTGGCAACACATCACACTTCTTACAATCTGATTAAGCGCATCCTCTGTGACTCTACTGGGAAAGGACTATTGACTAGTGACTCATTTTCTCCAGAATTTCTCCCTCAGTGCCTTTCCCCTTAGCTGATTCTGCTTCCCAGCCTCTCTCTGTAATAAATCACAGCTGTGAGTCTGACTATATACCAAGTCCCACGAGTCCTCTAGTCAATTATGGATTGTGGAGCCCGTCGTGGGAACCCTCAAGCCAAAGAGCTACAGATCCTTCCTCCCTTAGGAGGCTTGAATACGCTTCTACTTTATAATGTTCATACAAGCACACAGACCCAGAGATCTGGTCTTGTCTGGGTACTGTTCCTTCACACCCACTACAAACATGCCAAGGATGGAACTGGTCTCCAATGGCTCTCTTCCGAGTCTCCCCAAAAAGGCGAGGATGTGGGTGCGGCAGGAGAGGGAGCACTGAAGGAATCGGGGCCGGGGCGGGGGGGGGGGGGGG
>SJYX01017494.1:12981-33374 GCA_006410675.1 Oreotragus oreotragus | reverse complement strand
GGGGGGGGGGGTGCGGCACGTGTTCAGTTACTCGGACCTCAGCAGACACAGGAAAGGGAAACTGAATACTCACAAAGGGAAGCTGCAAGATTTCCTCAACCTGTGAAACTGATTTTCACTTTACTTGGAGAAAAACTCCTTTTCATCCAGAGAGTTATGGTGTAATAGCCAGAGAAGTGCATGCATTCTTTCTGTGGTCAGAATGCCTGCTTAGATCCTGGTTACACCATTTCTGACCTGGTAAAGTTGGGTGAATTGCTCAACCTCTCTGTACTTCCATATTCAACTGTAAAATGTAGGTGACAGTTCCAACCTAATAGAATGTGACGTAAGGATTATAAAGTGTTAGTTCCTCAGTTCAACTCTTTGCGACCCCATGACTGCAGCCCACCAGGCTCCTCTGTCCATGGAATTCTCCAGGCAAGAATACTGGAGAGGGTAGCCATTCCCTTCTCCAGAGGATCTTCCCAACCCAGGGTCTCCTGCATTGCAGGCAGATTCTTTACCATCTGAGCCATCAGGGAAGGCTCAGACTGAAAAGAACTACATGAATTTATAAATGAAAGTAAGAAAGGATTATATGAATTTATAAGTGAGAGTACATATAAAAGTGTCTGGTATCCTGGAAACACTTCAAAGTAATTATTGCCTAGTACTCTTTTCAAGATTATGTTGAGATGGGAGGGAGTTTCAAAAGGGAGGGGGTATATGTATACATATGGCTCATTCATGTTGAGGTTTGACAGAAAACAGTAAAATTTTGTAAAGCAATTATCCTTCAATAAAAAATAAACACATTAAAAAAAACACATTTAAAAAAAGGCTCTGCTGAGACTTTCTCACACCAATCTTTAAAGGAAGAGAAAACCTGAAACACAACAAATTCATAAGCAACCAACTATATTTCAGCCTTTCAGAAACTGATATACTACCCTAACTGTCAATGGATAAAGGGTAGTTTCTCAACAGTCAAACTCACTTGAGAAGTATAATACTAAGGTAAACAAAATTAAAATTTTGGCAGACTTACTTAAAATGATACTGTGCATGGTGAATTTTCAAGAGGGACCTACAGAATGTCAAATTTCACAAATGCTTGTGATCACAGAAGTCTTTTTTTTATACTAAGTATTGGGTGGCACTACATGTGAATCTTTTTTATACCAAGTATCTAAAAGCAGCATTAGACACCTGAGTCATACAAACTTTCATGAGAATCTACTAATTGCTGGTATCCCAGAATGAATGACAGAATTCAGGTTGCAGGAGATCACATATTAATAGGATAAGGAGGAATTATGATAAAATTATTTCAATCAGGTTCTGCAAGGAAAAAGCAAAGGAAGGAATACATAACAGCTCCAGGTGGGGAGCCTGGGGGAGAATTGATGAGAAGGGGGTTCCATGAGCCTAATGAATGAGGAGAGAGAAACGGTAACAGAGACCCCAGAGATCACGGAGTTAGAGGAGAGGCAGCAGGCTGGCCTGGCCCTGGAGTCATCGCTGAGTCACTGGAGAGGGCTTAGACAGCTAAAGAGCTTCCCTGATGGCTCACACAGCAAAGACTCTGCCTGCAACGCAGGAGATCTGGGTTCAATCCCTGAGTGGGGAAGATCCCACGAGGAGGGTGAAAACCCACTGCAGTATGCTGGCCTGGAATATTCCAGGGACAGAAGAGCCTGGTGGGCTACAGTCCAGAGGATCACAAAGAGAAATTTAAAGGGCATAGGCTGCTCCTTTTTGAATGCCTTAAACATGTTAAACAAATTAAAACAAAACAGGCTTTGAAAATTAAAGACAATTTCAAAGGACTACGATTGAGGCAAGCACAAGAATGAAGGTATATTCCTGAGACAGACTCACATGAAGTCCCTTGCCTGTCTCATCGTTCCCTTCTTGAGATGCTAATAAGCAGAAGCCAACCAGTTTTAAGAATATGAAGTGAAGAACCTGTCACTCAGTTGTCAGTGGAAACTGCCTGTCTATAATTCCCTTAACAAAGCCTTTACAGTTCAGCATATGTTAATTAGTTTTAAAGCTTAAGTCTAAGAAATTACTGTACTTAGGGGATGTGTGTGTGTGTGTATGTATGTGAGTTATCCACTTAAAAAAGTATATCGATAAATAGAATTGAGCTTTATATATTTATATAATTTTCTCCATCTGGTGTTAAGAGTCAAACTTGCTACTGTTTTAAATTTCTCGTAATCCAACTTGCCTTTTCTCTAAATTTATTAATTTTAGACTGCCCTGGTGGGTCAGATGATAAAGAGTCTGCCTGCAATGCAGGAGGAGGTTCAATTCCTGGGTCAGAAAGATCCCCAATATTAGTATAAATAAAATATGCTGACATCTGGCTGGGCAGAAGTGAGTAGGAGACACAGCTACAGGAGAAAATAAGATACATGAGATTAGGCAGAGCAATGCAGATGTTTTTCACTGAAGATTAAAAGCATCTGTCCAGATTCTGCTAAATTTAAACAAAACTGAACCCAAGGCATTGTAAAACTCAAAAGAATGTTATCATTGATTTTGATTATGAAGCAAATTAACGTTCATAAATTATATACTTATGGAAAAGAAATGATTAGAAATCCTTTGAAAACCAATGTTACTAAGTATAGCTATTCAAAAGCTCTTAAGTAAACAATTATGCAAAGTAAAACAAAATACTACCACTTTATATTAACATATTCTTTAAGCATTTTGAGAGCTCCTCCACATGTGTAACATTCAGTTCATCAGTTCATTCGCTCAGTCGTGTCTGACCTTTGTGACCCCATGGACTGCAGCACACAGGGCCTCCCTGTCCATCACCAACTCCCGGAGCTTACTCAAACTCATGTTGATCGAGTTGGTGATGTCATTCAACAGTCTCATCCTCTGTCGCCCCTTCAATCTTTCCCAGCATCACGGTCTTTTCCAATGAGTCAGTTTTTCACATCAGGTGGTCAAAGTACTGGCGCTTCAGCATCAGTCCTTCCAATGAATATTCAGGACTGATTTCCTTTAGGATGGACTGGTTGGAACTGCCTGCAGTCCAAGGGACTCTCAAGAGTCTTCTCCAAACCACAGTTCAAAAGCATCAATTCTTTGGCGCTCAGCTTTCTTTATAGTTCAACTCTCACATCCATACATGACTACTGGAAGAACCATAGGTTTGACTAGACGGACCTTTGTTGGCAAAGTAATGTCTCTGCTTTTTATACATACTGTTGAAGCCTAGGCTTGGAGGATTTTGAGCATTAGTTTGCTAGCTTGTGAGATGAGTGCAATTGTGTAATAGTTTGAGCATTCTTTGGCATCGCCTTTCTTTGAGATTGGAATGAAAACTGACCTTTTCCAGTCCTGTGGCCACTGCTGAGTTTTCCAAATTTGCTGGCATATTGAGTGCAGCACTTTCACAGCATCATCTTTGAGGATTTGAAACAACTCAACTGGAACTCCATCACCTCCACTAGCTTTGTTCATAGTGATGATTCCTAAGGCCCACTTGACTTCACATTCCAGGATGCCTGTCTCTAGGTGAATGATCACACCATCGTGATTATCTGGGTCGTGAAGATCTTTTTTGTACAGTTTTGTGTATCCTTGCCACCTCTTCTTAATATCTTCTGCTTCTGTTAGGTCCCTACCATTCCTGTCCTTTATTGAGCCCATCTTTGCATGAAATGTTCCCTTGGTATCTCTAATTTTTGAAGAGATCTCTAGTCTTTCCCATTCTATTATTTTCCTCTATTTCTCTGCACTGATTACTGAGGAAGGCTGTACATCGTCACCTGCTTATTTAGCATATGAAGAGTACATCATGTGAAATGCCAGGCTGTATGAATTATAAGTTGGAATCAAGATTGTTGGGAGAAATACCAACAACCTCAGATATGCAAAAAAAATATCTTCTTGCAGTTCCTTGGACAGCAAAGAGAACAAACCAGTCAATCCTAAATGAAATCAGCCCTGAATATTCACTGGAAGGACTGATGCTGAAGTGGAACCTTCAATACTTTGGCTACCTGATGCAAAGAGCCAACTCATTGGAAAAGACCCTGATGCTGGGAAAAACTGAAGGCAGGAGGAGAAGGGACAACAGAGGATGAGATGGTCAGATGTAATCACCATCTCAGTGGACATGAGTTTGAGCAAGGGGAATGGTGCAGGACAGGGGAGCCCGGCACGCTGCAGGCCTGGCGGTTACAAAGAGTCGGCCATGACTCAGAAAATGAACGACAGGCATGCAGAGGACACCACTTTAATGGCCGAAAGAGAAGAGGAACTACAGAGCCTCTTGATGAGGATCAGAGAGGAGACTGAAAAGGCTGGCTTAAAGCTCAACGTTCAAAAAATGAAACCATGGCATCTGGTCCCATCACTTCATGACAAATAGATGGGGAAAAAGTAGAAACAGTGACAGGTCTTATTTTCCTGGGCTCCAAAATCACTGTGGATGGTGACTGCAGCCATCAAATTAAAAGACACTTGCTCCTTGGAAGAAAAGTTATGACAAACCTAGACAGCATACTGAAAAGTGGAGACAGCACTTTGCTGAGAAAGGTCCACATAGTCGAGGCTACAGTTTTCCCGTAAGTCATGTACAGACATGAGAGTTGGATCAAAAGTCTGAGCACCAAAGAATTGATACTTTTGAATTGCGATGCTGGAGAAGACTCTTGAGACTTCCTTGGGCAGCAAGGAGACTAAACGAGTCAAATATTCACTGGAGGGACTGATGCTAAAGCCAAAGCTCCAATACTTTGGCCACCTGATACAAACAGCCAGCTCACTGGAACAGACCCTGATGCCAGGAAAGATTGAGAGCAGGAGGAGAAGGGGAGGACAAGGATGACATGGTTGGATGGCATCACCGACCTGATGAATATGAGCATGAACAAACTCTAGGAGGCTGTGAAGGACAGGGAAGCCTGGCGTGCTGAAGTTCACGGGGTTGCAAAGAGTCTCACGTGAGTTAGCGACTAAAGGACAAAAACAACGCGATTTAATAACCTATTGGTTTGTTCCGTCGCTCTCTGTCTAGCCCAACTACTGCAGCTCCACTCTTGCCACCCCAGAAGTGGGGTGAAGGACACTGACATGAAATGTGAAGGGAAAGCACCGGGCTCTCACACTGACTATAACTGCTTTGCTGGCCCTCTTTCCTGCGGATGTTAATCACCTTGTGCACGAAACGACAATCCTGTCCAACAGACCAGATATGTCATCTGTTGAAAAGTAGTGCTAGGAACTGAATCCTAGTTTTCACAAAAGTCTTTTCATTAAAAAAAAAAAAAAAGGACACTCATCCAAAAGCTGTCTCTAATTCTATCATTTTCCTAAAGTCTTTTAAGTTTTTTGAGCCTGAGCTTTCACATCATATAATTTAGCTAAATAACACAGTTCAAGGTCTATTACATTTTAAACTATTTTACATTTTATCATTATATTTATAACATATTATCTCTATCTTACACATCTACATTTATGGAAAAACAATTTATTCTGTGACTCTTTAAGACATTAAATACTGCAATGAGTGCCTAAACATTCTAAGTATAAGGAAGCATGCTTTAAAATCCCATTCCTATACCCAGTAAAGACCCCAAAGACTATACAACAATGAAAGAGTATCAGAAATTACATGAGATATTACAGTTTCTTCAAAAGGTCTCAGGAAACTGAAACACATGAGGGCATGATTGATGGAATAATTAAAAAGACTGAAGTAGGTGATTTTAGCCTTGAATCAAGGAAACACTGACTGACTCAGAAAGTGAAAGATATAAAGTAAAATAAAATATCAAGGGGAAAATCTGTAAGAGACATTCCTCATTCTGAGTTCATATTAGTGAACCAGGCAGAGAAGAACTAAGACAAATGGGCAAATGGGGAAACACAAAGATGTCACAGCTATCTGAAAAGGGGGCTTTATGGAATAAATTAAGAATGGCATACCGTATGCCTCGGGAAGTGGACGGCAATCAGCTGGTCAACTACTATCATATCGCATCTCTATGTTTAATATTAAAACTATCAGCATGGAGAAACACATGGACAGTGACAAGTCACACTGCTACTTATTTGAAATTTCAGATTATGCTTTGGCATGGATCCAGTGGTACACCATGGCTTCACTAAAATACAGTTTTCAAACTGCTGCATGTTAACAAGAGGCATAAACTGTACATCCTAGTTCTTATTCCGTGGGTCATATGGAATTAAGCGGTGGATCAGAGCTTGCTCCCCTTCTTGTCCAAAACCCAAAGGAATAAATAATTTAAGGGTTATATACACAAAGACTAGTGATTAAGTAGTTGGGATGTTACCTAACTTGAAGACGGTTATGCATATAAAGATCTAATCAAAGAAAATGTGCTAATGGTTATGTTTTCCTCTTCCTTCTTACATAAAAGTGAAAGTTTGCGATCCCATGGACTGTAGCCCACCAGGCTCCTCTCTCCCTGAATTCTCCAGGCAAGAGTACCGAAGTGGGTGCCACGCCCTTCTTCAGGAGATCTTCCAGACCGTCAGATCCACCTGGGGTCTCCTGCACTACAGGCAGGCTCTTCACCACCTGAGGCATCAGGTTGCATATCGCCAATTAAAGGCCAAGAATGCATGGTGATGATATGAAAATATCTTTCTCATTGCCTAACAATCCAGCTTTATGAGTACAAAGTCAGACGGTTTGTTAGCCCCTCTCCACATAGCTATCAACGGTCCTTGCCTACTGATACTGACGCCCTTGTGCAGCCTTTTTGCATGCTTACCAGGGTTAATCTGTATGACTAACAACATCTGGCAGAAGAGACAGGAAGATGATAGATCACTGATGAAATCAAGTTATAAAAAAGACCACGAATACTGTTTTGGCAAGCTCTCTTGCATGTATGTTTTCTTTTCTCTTCCTCTTTTCCTAGAAAGCCGTCTGCCATGATGTGAGCAGTCCACTGGTACAGAGCTGACACCTCCAACCAAGAGCCAGTGAGAAATAACAGCCAGTAAAACCAACAACCAGAGCAATGCGGAAACAATTTCTATAGCCCCAAGGGAGCCTTGAGATGCCTGAAAAACCAGGCTGTGTTATAACTTCATGAGAAACCTTGAACCAGAAGCACCCTATTATTAAATAACTGACTCTCATATGTCTTACCAAGAGACCCTGTGAGAGAAACACTGTTTGCTGTTTGTTTTTTTTTTAATTGGAGATAATTGCTTAACAATGTTGTATTGGCTTCTGCCATACAACTGATGTGAGTCAGCCTTAAGTATGCATATGTCCACTCCCTCTTTAGCTCCCCCCCAACCCTATCCCACCCCTCCAGGCCATCACAGAGCACAAGGCACCAGCTCCCTGCGCTCTACATCAGTTGCCTGTTTCACATAGGGTAACAAATATGTTTCAATGCTACTCTCTCCATTCATCCTACCTTCTCCTTCCCCTTGCCATGTTCAAAGTCTGTTCTCCATGTCAGCATCTCTATTTCTGCCCTGCTATTATAAGTTCATCAGTACCATTTTTCTAGATTCCATATATATGTGTTATGAATAATATACAATATTTGCTTTTCTCTTTTTGACTCACTTCACTCTGTATAATAGGCTCTAGGTTCATCCACCTCACTAGAACTGACTCAAATGCGTTCCTTTTTATGGCGAATTATTTGCTGTTTTAAGCTGCTAAATTTTAGGCCAATTTATTATGTAGTAATAACTAGTGAATACAAATGGCAAGAACTAGGATATACTCTGTTTAGAAGCTGACAAACAAACCACTTGATATTTTAGTGTTTTCAGAAGCTTATCATGCAAACCAATTTTAAAGTCAAATGAATCAGTGCTGGCTTCGAATCTGCTTCATGCTTTAAATAAAAATCTAGCATTTTAAATTTCTTTCTTATTTTACTTTCCACAATAGAGCCTCAGTTTTACCTTCACTGAAGATCCAGACAAGGTACAAAAAAAAAAAAAAAAGTGTATGAAAGTGGAAATAACCTCCTTTCACTTGTAACAGAGCAAGTGTTTCAGTTGGAGATAATGGCTTACATGAATTCTGTGTAACACTGCATTAACTTGTTGTCATTACCATCATTATTAAACACAGCCAAACATTCATGAGCACATGAGCTTCTACAAGAGGTCACTGGCACCCTGTAGGAACACACCCAAAGAATTCAAAAGCAATGAATTCTCATCTATACATAAAGGAAACAAACAAACAAAAAACTTGATTGTACTCCATCAACTTACACGTATGCAATGTAGGAATTAGAAGGTTCAGTTAATCTTCCTTTTTCTAACTAAACCTCAACAAACATAAATGACTTTTGGAGATTAAAATCAAAAGTGATGCAGGAAATGCCAGAGAAATTCATCTGAAGGTATTAACTCAAAATTTTCCTTTACCCCTGAGCCATTCAAAAACTAAAAACCCTGGCTTCCCAGTCTTTCCAGCTATGACCTTATCCTCTGCAATAACTATCAGACTGACACTTGCAGTTTTGGCCTGCAGCATAAAAGTGGGCAGCTGGCCGGGCGGCGGCGGCGGGGGGAACGGAGGGAGGGAGGGAGAGACAGACAGAGAGAACAGACACATCTGACCAGATCTTCAACTGGTTTCTGAGTCTGCTTGTCCCTGCTTCTCCTGCTGTTTCTTCTGCTCCTGCAGATATGATTAATGTCTATGAATTGGCAAAACTCTGGTTTGTAAGCAAGGCTGAGGGCTTTCCATCCCAGCGAGGCTGAGGTATGGAGTTAATGAGAAGTGAGACTGTGGGGAATGAACAGAAACATGCCAATGTTAAAGTAATTGAGCATGAATATCAAACACTGACTTGGGAACAGTCTTCATTTGCTGATGGGAAGTCTGATCAGCTGCCGGGTGGATGGCGTGGGTGCACAGATCTGCATTCATTGCTGGCCTCAGAATTTCCATCACAACAGCCCACACTTTATAACCTTGGTACCTTGCTTCTTCTCCTAGATTCCTATTTCCCTTTTCTTCTGTTTCTTTTGTTCTTTTTCCCTTCCCTGCCTCACTCTCTTGCTCCTCCTTTACTTCCATCCTACAAATGCTTTCTTTTTTCTTATTTATGAATTTATCTCATCTATCCTCAAGCCTCACAAAGAATTTAAAGCTTCTCTCAATAATTGCTTTTTCTTTAAAATATGCATAATTTACTAATGCCAGTTCAGAATAACACAGATGATGGTGTTATGGCTAGAAGAATTGCTGATGCTATAATTTTCATTTTAAAAACCTTGCATTGTCCTCTAAAGCCAGTGAGAGCTTGAATTATTAATTAGTATAAGACACTACTCTGTCTTCTATCATTCTCAAATAGTTTACTTGTATGTTCTTAAGTGGCAAAGATCTTTGAAAGATTTGCATAATAGTGACAAAATGAACACCTTAATAAGCTCTACATTATTACCAATTTCAAGTTTTAATGAAGTGTTATTCAGAAGAGTAATAATAGTTTTAAGAAAACTGCTGCTGCTGCTAAGTGGCTTCAGTCGTGTCCGACTCTGTGCGACCCCATAGACAGCAGCCCACCAAGCTCCTCTGTCCCTGGGATTCTCCAGGCAAGAACACTGGACTGGGTTGCCATTTCCTTCTCCAATGCAGGAAAGTGAAAAGTGAAAGTGAAGTCGCTCAGTCGTGTCCAACTCTTCGCGACCCCATGGACTGCAGCCTACCAGGCTCCTCTGCCCATGGGGTTTTCCAGGCAAGAGTACTGGAGTGGGTTGCCATTTCTTTCTCCATTAAGAAAACTAAATATTAAAAAAAAAAAAAAAAAAACTTTGGTTCTAAAATTCTGTGGTTGTTGCTGTGTAGTTGCTAAGATGTGCCTGACTCTTTTGCAACCCCATTGAATTTCCCAGCCAAGGATACTTGAGAGGGTTGCCATTTCCTCCTCTAGGGGATCTTCCTGACCCGGGGATCAAACCCAAGTCTCATGTCTCCTGCTTTGGCATGTGGATTCTTTACCACTGAGCTACCAGGGAAGTCCTCTAAAATTCTAGGAAGGCACCATAAGGCATTTTTACAAAAATTCATTTACAAGGATTCTTTTTTTCACTCACAATACAAATGGACAAAATTTAAATGTACATCAGTTGGAAACTGTTTAAATAAAATACAGTACCATTCATTAAATGAAATTTAAAATGATGTGTGAAAAATACATAACTAATGAAGATGTAGACAACACAGTGTACTTTTAATGAATCAAAAGCTATAAATTCATTTAATATATACATGCTTAGAAGAATAAGCATTCATGCTTATCTGACGACAGACTTTCTAAGATTGTGCTTCTACTTGTCACTTTCTAAGTTTCCATTTGAACCTGTAGGACAACTGCTAGAAAGAATACTTAAGTAACAAAGTAACTAAGAAAAATGGGTTTCTCCATCCCTACACATACAGCAAGGAAAAAAAAAAGGAAAAGCAATCACATAAGAAAAGACCTTAAATATAAAAGTGCTAATGGTTTACCTTAATAGCGTAGTATTCTCTAACTTCAGGCCTAATAGAATCCAAGTCTCCACTGATGAATTCAGGCAGAAAGCTGAAAGAAAGGGTTCCAAGTAAGTCAATTATTTAAGACTATTTAGTAGCTAACCTTTAAAATTATGATTATAAGAACCAGAGAGACAGCTAAGGTACTCAAAAGGAAAAAGAAACAGTCTATTTTCAGAGTGAATGGGATGTTATAGCTTATGCACTTAATTTTCACTCAGAAAGACTGAAGGGAAGTCCAGGTATCCAAATAATGTGTCAATTTAGTCTCACTATCAGTCAATATTTATCTTGCTTAAAAAAAGCCAGATGAAGATTAAAGAATATTACTGCTTTAACAAAAGCTCCCAGTTCAAAACCCTAGCACAGGGACTCTCGGTCTTTGCACAGTACTTTCTACAAATAGACACCTATGACATTTTACCTTCACATCAGTTCAAAACTTTCCACAGATTTTAACAGAACAAATGATAATGAGGATGAGGCATTTTTGTAGCACATAAGTCAGTTCAAAAACATTTTCCAAATAGCCTACTGACATATTTCTAGAAATTGGAGTCTTCTAGTTTTGTCTGCAATACCACAAAGATCACAGTTACTAAATAGAAGGAGAGGATTCTCCAAAAGGATGGTTCTAATTCTATCACAACTACCTTTTTTCTCTTCCCTACCATTTTTCGGAACTCCTTTAGGAAAACCTCCCTTACTATATCTACATAAGCCATCCTTTCCTATTATAAGACATCTGTATGACCTGGTAGAATTTCTTCCCACTAAAAATACCTAACTGTGGAGAAATACAACATCCCTGGACTTCTCAGTACTCTTGACAAACACCCTAGCTTCTGAGCTTCCAAAGTATATATGAGATAAAGAAGAGAATGCTTGCTTTTATGTCTTCTAGAAATATTCTGCTCTTCACATACCAAACATAAAAACTAGATCCAGCTTTTTGCCCCATTAATTGCTTTGATTCAAAATCCTAATCTAACTTCTGTTATGTCTTCTCAAGATGGCCAAATTATTACAGAAAGAAAAGGTCCCTAGAGACTGAATATTACTGCTGGCTGTTTTAAGTCCAAAGAGGTAAAGCCCAGAACCTAGAGACATCCCTGGGCCACAAAAGACAAGACTCAGGGAGACACCTTCCTGCTGGAGAGATTTCACTGATATAAAAGTGGGCTGGGGTTAAGATTCAGGCCCATAACATGTCCCCAGAGAGCCTTTCAAGAAGGGAGACGCACCGCTGCCAGCACCCCACTTAACAGTTGAGGAAAAATCTCATTTTCTCGTCTTTCAGATATGAATATGCAGCTATTCGCAGAGGACCACTGATCTGTAGCTGCATGAGTCAAGGGTTTATAAAAACTAGAGAACAGAACTCTGACTCAGAACACCTCGTGNGCCAGCACCCCACTTAACAGTTGAGGAAAAATCTCATTTTCTCGTCTTTCAGATATGAATATGCAGCTATTCGCAGAGGACCACTGATCTGTAGCTGCATGAGTCAAGGGTTTATAAAAACTAGAGAACAGAACTCTGACTCAGAACACCTCGTGCACACATTCAGGGTAATAGTCATAAAGAGGAGTATTTAAAAACCCATCTCGTTCTTTTGTAAGGTGATTTTAAGTTCTTAACCCAGCTGATGTGCTGCGGTCCATGGGGTCGCAAAGAGTTACCAACGACCTAGTGCCTGAACAGCAACCACCCGACTGGAACTGTTAATTCTTAGGCCAACTCTGTCCATGTTGGACCAACCCTTCTTTGAGCTACTCATCTTCTTAGGGCTAAATAGTTAAGAGGAAGTCCTTCCATAGAGTTCTGTACCATACACACTGCATAGATTTGTCTTTTCATTAAACATTAATACTTACTTATTAAAATTTTCAATCAATTGATTTCAGAAATGTTCACTGAACATCAAACCATGTGCAGAAGCAATAGTTCACTCAGAATAAGGTTAAATTGGGAAGTAAAATACCTAGGTTTTTAGATTACCTTGCCTGGTTTGAACATTTTCCTACACACTTTTCTTCTCAAAATGTCCCTACCATAGTTATCTATGATTTTCAATTTCATTTTATACCTGTTTAGATAACTCCCCTCCTGATATATTACTTAGGACTAAAAAAATAGACTGTTAGTTTGTATCACTTCTTTTTCCTGTTGCAAACTTTCATTCATTTTCAAAGTTTCTTCCAAATGCCTCCACCTACCACCATTTAACTATAAAAGTGTTAGTCACTCAGTCACGTACAACTCTTTGCAACCCAATGGACCACAGACCACCTGGCTCCTCTGTCCACGGGATTCTCCAGGCAAGAATATTGGAGTGGGTAGCCATTCCCTTCTCCAGGGGATCTTGCCAACCGAGGAATCAAACCCGCATCTCCTGCACTGCAAGCGTCTCTTTACCATTCGAGCCACCAAGGAAGCCCCCATCCAACCATACACAAATTAAAACACAAACGGACCACAGACTGTTCATACTTACTATGGTCTGAATGTGTACGTCCCCCTCCAATCAACATGGTGAAACCCTAACGCCTAAATGATGTTCTTGGGAGGTAATTAGTTTAAAATAGTGGCGCTCTCATGAATATGTAAGTGCCCTTAGAAGAGAAACCCCAGAAAGCTCTCTTCCCCTTCCCATCATCTCAGGACACAGTGAGCAGACAGCCCTCTATAAAGCAAGGAGCAGACCTCCCCATGCAATGACTCTGCCGGCACTCTGAACTTGAACTTCCCTCCCTCCAGAACTGGGAGAGGCGGTTGTTATTTATAAGCCATCCAGTCTATGGCATTCTGTTAGAGCAACTTAAAAGTATTGAGATATTGCTGGAAAGGATAAAAGGAGTCAGCCCTCCAATACCACCACTGTCCTCTTAAAGAACTGAAATCTAAGAAGTCAAGTGAATTTGGCCAATACTTCACCATGTAGAGAAACCATTTAAACTTAGGACTCTGGTTCTGTGCAGTCCAAATCATGCAACTTTCTAATAAGGCTGACTACGTTCCTCTACAAAGTTTAGCCCCTCAGATATCTAGAATCAATTTGGCAGTTTCCAAATACTATATTTTTTGACAGCAAATAGAAATGAAAAAAAAGGCTAATAAATGTAGTCAGCTGAATATCCAAAGGAAAGCAATCGTGCAAATTCACTTATATAATCTTGCAAAATATTAACAGGAAAGCAAAATTAAATAGATAAAAAATAAGTTCAGTAAACTTTTAATATAATTTTCTCCAGTGTAACACAGATGCTTTAAAAAATGAATGAGGACGCATATTTCTAAGATGACTCATGGCAAAAGTACACCTGGTTTACATGCTGATATGGCTAAAATAATTATAACTTATTCTGATATAATATACTAGTTTTTGAAACTTCCTGAAATGTTCCTTCATACACTGCAATCAAAAGCCCATGTAACACTGTCTGAGGCACCTGTGGCCAAGCACTTGGGTATCCTGAAGAGGTACTTATTGCGGATGACACTTCACAGATGTAAAGGAACTGTACCGTGATATAAAAGATAATGTACACAAAAGATAATTTTCAGAACTATTTGGGGACTGACTTCAGAGAGCAAGTAAGTGATGGATGGCAAATGGGTTTGTGTCTTGTTACGCACAGCACTCAAGCGGACCTCTCCTTGGTATCCTCAAATCTACCAGCACTGACTCATAGTATTAAGATCCATCCCATGTAATAATCGGGAGGAGGTTGCTACATGACGAAAACGTACCTAGTCATGGTGTGTTAGAATACAACTGTCTTTCAGAAAACTGTTTCTGATACCGGTAAAGGAGGCTATCCCTCCACAGAGGCTTCTCTGCTCCCAAGGAACATACAACCACTCCCTTTCTATAGCAATGAATCTCTTACTTTCCATTTCATTACAAGCAGTTTCTGTAAATGTCTTTTAGCTTCTACTAGACTAAGCCCTTGGGGCAGGAGCTCTCTGATTGATCTTGGTATTGCTCAAAGAACCAAGTACAAAGATGCTGATAATAACATCATAATGTGAGAGGGCAAAGGAGGAGAAGCAGGGGGCTTGGGGGATGAAAAGAGGAAGGAGGAGGGAAAAGCAGAAAAAGGAGGAGGGCCGGGGAAAGATGGCAGGGGCAAAAACAGGAATGCAAAGAATTAGAGGAAAGGAGGGAAGAAATGGAGGGGGAGAGGTGGGGAGAAAATGGTAAAAAGGGAAGAGAAAGGCCAGAAGAGGAACAAAAAGGAAAGAGAACAGTGGAAAAGCACCAGGGAAGACTTTCAGCTACTAGGATGTCCACTCCCTAATCCTTAGCTTGTCCACAATATTTAACTTTTCTGAGCTTCATTTCACCTTATGTGAAATGAGGATAATTCGGAGTGCTTGTGAGGATTAAGAGTTAATATATGTAAAGCACTTAGAAAATGCCTGGCACACAGTAAGCAGGATTTAAGCCATTCAGTTAAAATAAAATTTATTACTGGAGAAGCTAACTCACTTGCTCGAGGTTAGAAGGCTAATAAGAGCTAGAACCAAATTTCACACCCAGGCGGCACCATCTTTATTCTCTAACAGCCATGTCTACAGCCTTCCAGACACATGCATTTACGAAATGGAATAGAAGTGTCTTACGGAGAAAGTTCTCTACATAACTGCATTATCCTCCTGCTGATTTTATTAATCAGTGTTAATTTGGCCAACCTGTATATATGATAGAAGTAGCACTGAGAAGAAGAGAAGGATTTGTGCTCCTTGCTATCAAAGGCAGAAAGGCAATGGCACCCCACCCCAGTACTCTTGCCTGGAAAATCCAATGGACGGAGTAGCCTGGTGGGCTGCAGTCCATGGGGTTGCTAACAGTCGGACAGACTGAGCGACTTCACTTTCACTTTTCTCTTTCATGTACTGGAGANGAAGGCAATGGCACCCCACCCCAGTACTCTTGCCTGGAAAATCCAATGGACGGAGTAGCCTGGTGGGCTGCAGTCCATGGGGTTGCTAACAGTCGGACAGACTGAGCGACTTCACTTTCACTTTTCTCTTTCATGTACTGGAGAAGGAAATGGCAACCCACTCCAGTATTCTTGCCTGGAGAGTCCCAGGGATGGGGAAGCCTGGTGGGCTGCCGTCTATGGGGTCGCACAGAGTCGGACATGACTAAGTGACTTAGCAGCAGCAGCTATCAAAGGAAAGGATCTTGATTAAAGAAATACACTAGGAGGAGAAATTTTCAAAATACTGTTGAAAAAGAAGAGGGCTCCAGATACAAGAAAAAAAAAAATGGCACCCCGTCTAAAGACACAGGAATCATTCAAAGATCTTAGCTAATATTCTCTGCAAAACTGCCTAACTTAATAGCAAAGAAAAAAACCCAAGGGTGATCTAAAAAACAGTAAATAAAATGGTACCACATTTTGACTGTGTTTATAGATGCCATCAGTTCGACTGTTTTATTAAGTCTCTAATAATAGTATGAAAGATATTTAAATATGGATGGTCCCTGAGTTAAGAATGGTTCAACTTAAGACTTTTTGACTTTACAGTGGTGTGACAGCAACAAGCATTTAGTAGAAATGAGACCTTAAGTTTTGAATTTTAATCTCTTCCCAAGCTAGTGATATGAAGTACAATACATACTCTCTCAAAGAAGCTGGGCAGAGCCCAGGCAGCCACAAGATCACAAGGGTAAGCAACCGACGCAATCAAATCCATCCTGTTTTTCACTTTCAGTACAGGACTCAATAAATTACGAGAGACATTCAACACTTTATAATAAAGGAGACGTTGTATTAGATGATTTTGCCCAACTCTAGGTTAATATAAGTGTTCTCCTCCTTTCTGAATTGAAGGATTACCTTGCCTGGCAAAGAAAAAACTTCCTTGCTACACTTCCATTAGAATATGCAATTCTACTTCTCCCCAAATCCTGGCCCTTATTTGAAATCTGTCCTACTTGTACATCCAACCGGAGCTGCATGGTAATGAAGTAGCAGGGTGAGTGCCCAGTTATTCCGTACCATAAGCTATCAATCCCTAGGCATGCCCTACTTATGCTTCTAGGTTTGTGACTTATTTTAACGAATAGAGAAGCGGTAAAGAGAGGCACAATTACGAAATCATATGAGACTTCTTAAAAGTACATTTCATTCTAGGCAGTAAACACACAAACAAATGAATATTCAACACTGTAACTGAGCACTCTAACTCAAAATACACAATGTAAATTTGATGGATCAGCCCATGACAGGAGAATTAACCTCTCACTGTAACCACTTGGAGAATCAGAAAAAATATGTGAAACAATGGTATTCAGACAGTGGAAAGCAGGCAGCTCAGGCCAGTGACTGCTTAAAAATGGGAAACAAATAAGATAAGCCCTCTTATTCCTCAGCCTTCTTCCTGGAGGCAGTTTCTAGCTTAGGCCACAATGAGGGAAAACTCAGAGACCAGCAGCCTAAGTAGAGGAGACCAAGATTAATTTTAAAGAAAGCTGAAGAGCTAGAAAAGGTACAAAATGGAACCAAAGGGAGAAAGATAACTCCAGAAAGCGTCATTCCTGGTGAAAATGCTATGAAGACTCTTGAAATGATGAAAAATGATTGTATCAACTAAGTTTACCAACATAAACTTACTTGATAAAGTATAAACTTAGTTGATGAAGTAGTGGAAGGGTTTGAGAGGACTGACTCCGATTTTGCAAGATGCTCTCAGTCAATTTAGTTGCTCAGTCGTGTCCAACTCTCTGCGACCCCATGGACCACAGCACGCCAGGCTTCCCTGCCCAGTACCAACTCCCGGAGCTTGCTCAAACTCATGTCCATCGAGTCGGTGATGTCATCCAACCATCTCATCCTCTGTCAGCCCCTTCTCCTCTTGCCCTCAATCATTCCCAGCATCAGGGTCTTTTCCAATGAGTCAGTTCTTAGCATCAGGTGGCCAAAGGATTGGAGTTTCAGCTTCACCATCAGTCCTTCCAATGAATATTCAGGACTGATTTCCTTTAGGTTGGACTGGCTAGATTGCCTTGCAGTCCAAGGGACTCGAGAGTCTTCTCCAACACCACACTTCAAAAGTGTCAATTCTTCGGCACTCAGCTTTCTTTATAGTTCAACTCGCACAACCACACGTGACTACTGGAAAAACCATAGCTTTCCCTAGATGGACTTTTGTCGGCAAAGTAACGTCTCTGCTTTTTAATATGCTATCTAGGTTGGTCAAAGCTTTGCTTCGAAGCAGCAAGCGTTTTTTAATTTCATGGCTGCAGTCACCATTTGCAGTGATTCTGGAGCCCCCAGAATTGTCTCTCACTGTTTCCATTGTTACCCCATCTATTTAAGAGCATCTATAAGCCAGATGCTCTACTGTGGGTAAGACACTGTCAAACAGTATCGTATGCTGCGAAGAAATTGTTCAAGAAAGGAAGAGTCCACTGATGTGTCAAACTTCATGGTAATTTCATTTCAGGAAATGGCCGCAAATGGTGGTTGCTGCCATGCCAATCTGCAGCAACCACCATGCTCATCAATCAACAGTCATCATCACTGAGGCAAGACCCCGCCACAAGCAAAAAGACCGAGCCACTGATGGTTTAGATGATGGCCAGCAATTCTTAGCAAAAAATAAATTCTTTATGGCATATACATCGTATTTTAGGAGCTTTACTGGTGGTTCAGTGGTAAAGAACCTGCCTACAATGCAGGAGACCCAAGTTCAATCCATGGATTGGGAAAATCCCCTGGAGTAGGGAATGGCTACCCACTCCAGTATTCTTGCCTGGAGAATTCCATGGACACAGGAGTCTGGTGGGCCACAGTCCATGGGGTCGCAAAGAGTCAAACGTGACTGAGCGACCAACACACACACATTGTATTTTAAGACAATGCTATCGCACACTTAACAGACTACATATAGTAACTACATACAGATGACACAGATAACTTTCATATGCACTGAGAAATCAGGAAATCCATGCAACATGCTTTATTACAGTATTTGCTCTATTGTAAAGTCTGGAACCTAAATTATGTATCTCTGAGGTATGCCTGTGTTTATAATAGGTATGTACATTCTTTCTCAACTGCACATGGAATATTTTTCACAATGGACCATATTCTAGGCCACGGTCCAACATTTTTTTTTTTTTTTCTTAAGGACCCTGTCAGCATTTTAGCTTCTGTGGGCTCTAATGTCTGTGTCGCAACTATTTAACTCTGTCATGATCAAGAAAGTGGCTGCAGAGAATAGGAAACAGTAGTATGGCACTGCTATGTTCCAATAAAGTGTCACTTGCAGGTGGGTGGCCTGCAGCCTACGGTTTGCCAAGTCCTGTTCTGGGCCAAAAGTAAGACTCAACAGATTTAACAGGATTGAAATCATACAAAGTATATTCCATGACACATAATACTCTCTTTTCTCACTTTCTCAAAGTCATCAATTATAAATCAGTACTACATGGAATGAGGTATGAACACGAAGAGAATAAACTATTGGAGACTCTAAACCCTCCACTATATATAAACAATAAAACTGCTATTAAATAAATTCAATCATATGCCATTAAAGTAAGCTATGGATTTCAACTTTTCTAGATATATCTTATCCTACTTATTATTTACATTGACAAACTGCCCCAGTAAATTACATGTTTGAATTACATTTAACATTTATTTACATATATATAATGCAAATATAATCAGTTCAATTTTATAATATTTTATAGTTCAGGCACACCTCAAATACTGAAACATATATATTTTAGAAATTAATTTTCTCATTGACAAATGTATAATTTCAAGTGTGAATCAGGACACAAAATGTTACAGATATTATTCTTTAAAATAACACTGAACAGCAACTTTATAAATCACATATTTAATAAAAAAGCATACTATTTAGTGCAACATTTGGTAATAAGACCCTACTACAATTATACCAAGCATATATTAGAAGGTCACTTCGGAAATCATTTCACTGCCTCCCCAGCGCTGGCAGTTTCGTGCTGTATATGCTTGCAGGTGGTGAAAGTGTGATGTCAGGGGCTTTCATGACACATGGGAATGCATTTCCTCCACACAAAGGATGAATTGGGTCTGCCTCTGTGGCTCTGCTATGTTTTCAAAGCTCAGAAAACTACATAACCTATCGGTAGTTTCAAGCACGAGATTATTTCCATTCCAAAGAACCAGTTTACATGTTTAATTACTGACCTGTCTGGTTGGTGCCAAAGAAGGATGAGACATAAAAAAATACACAAATTCAACAGCAAAATCTAAGGTAAAGAAGGTCTTAGACGGGAAGTCATTTTAAAATTTAATACCAACTCTATGCCCAAAATGTATTGCTTCCTTTGCTATAGAAAGAGTTGAAGAAAGATGAAAATGCTAAGAAATGAGGACCACAGAAGTAAAATTTACACAATATTTACACTAAAAACATGAGAACCAAAGAGTACGCACATACTGAATCACATAAAACACATCATCAAAGATAATAGACAAGTCATTAAAATAAATTTTTATATATTGCATATAATCTGGCAAGTTTTCTCTGAGGTGAATAATGTGTCAAGACCTAAATATGAGTTTTTGAGAAAAGATGGTTTATTCTACTATATCATGTTTATACAGTGAGTTTCCAGAAAACAAAATTTATAATATAAACTACACTTAAGCACACAGCCTCTTGTCATTTAATTCACTTTCATCATTCCTGCAAGATGCTATTCTTAAAAGACTCATCATCAAAATTCAGGATAGAAATGAGGTTTGGGGAGAAGAGATAAGGAGACTGGGTCGCCGTTTAGACAGGGCTAATTACTGCTCAGCTATACAAATGGCAAGAACAGTGATTCAGTATGGAACTCTCTAACAAGGCACTGCAT
>SJYX01017494.1:0-12843 GCA_006410675.1 Oreotragus oreotragus | reverse complement strand
GTCGCAAAGAGTCAAACATGACTGAGCGACCAACACACACACATTGTATTTTAAGACAATGCTATCGCACACTTAACAGACTACATATAGTAACTACATAGAGACGACACAGATAACTTTCATATGCACTGAGAAATCAGGAAATCCATGCAACATGTTTTATTACAGTATTTGCTCTATTGTAAGGTCTGGAACCTAAATTATGTATCTCTGAGGTATGCCTGTGTTTATAATAGGTATGTACATTCTTTCTCAACTGCACATGGAATATTTTTCACAATGGACCATATTCTAGGCCACGGTCCAACATTTTTTTTTTTTTTTCTTAAGGACCCTGTCAGCATTTTAGCTTCTGTGGGCTCTAATGTCTGTGTCGCAACTATTTAACTCTGTCATGATCAAGAAAGTGGCTGCAGAGAATAGGAAAACAGTAGTATGGCACTGCTATGTTTCAATATAGTGTCACTTGCAGGTGGCTGGCCTGCAGCCTATGGTTTGCCACGTCCTGTTCTGGGCCAAAAGTAAGACTCAACAGATTTAACAGGATTGAAATCATACAAAGTATATTCCATGACACACAATACTCTATTTTCTCACTTTCTCAAAGTCATCAATTATAAATCAGTACTACATGGAATGAGGTATGACCACGAAGAGAATAAACTATTTGAGACTCTAAACCCTCCACTATATATAAACAATAAAACTGCTATTAAATAAATTCAATCATATGCCATTAAAGTAAGCTATGGATTTCAACTTTTCTAGATATATCTTATCCTACTTATTATTTACACTAACAAACTGTCCCACTAAATTACATAAGTTTGAATTACATTTAACATTTATTTACATATATATAATGCAAATATAATCAGTTCAATTTTATAATATTTTATAGTTCAGGCACACCTCAAATACTGAAACATATATATTTTAGAAATTAATTTTCTCATTGACAAATGTATAATTTCAAGTGTGAATCAGGACACAAAATGTTACAGATATTATTCTTTAAAATAACATTGAACAGCAACTTTATAAATCACATATTTAATAAAAAAGCATAATATTTAGTGCAACATTTGGTAATAAGACACTACTACAATTATACCAAGCATATATTAGAAGGTCACTTCGGAAATCATTTCACTGCCTCCCCAGCGCTGGCAGTTTCGTGTTGTATATGCTTGCAGGTGGTGAAAGTGTGATGTCAGGGGCTTTCATGACACATGGGAATGCATTTCCTCCACACAAAGGATGAATTGGGTCTGCCTGTGTGGCTCTGCTATATTTTCAAAGCTCAGAAAACTACATAACCTATCGGTAGTTTCAGGCATGAGATTATCTCCATTCCAAAGAACCAGTTTACATGTTTAATTAATGACCTGTCTAGTTGGTGCCAAAGAAGGATGAGACATAAAAAAATAAATAAATTCAACAGCAAAATCTAAGGTAAAAAAGGTTTTAGAAGGGAAGTAATTTTAAAATTTAATACCAACTCTATGCCCAAAATGTATTGCTTCCTTTGCTATAGAAAGAGTTGAAGAAAGATGAAAATGCTAAGAAATGAGGACCACAGAAGTAAAATTTACACAATATTTACACTAAAAACATGAGAACCAAAGAGTACGCACATACTGAATCACATAAAACACATCATCAAAGATAATAGACAAGTCATTAAAATAAATTTTTATATATTGCATATAATCTGGCAAGTTTTCTCTGAGGTGAATAATGTGTCAAGACCTAAATAAGAGTTTTTGAGAAAAGATGGTTTATTCTACTACATCATGTTTATACAGTGAGTTTCCAGAAAACAAAATTTATAATATAAACTACACTTAAGCACACAGCCTCTTGTCATTTAATTCACTTTCATCATTCCTGCAAGATGCTCTTCTTAAAAGACTCATCATCAAAATTCAGGATAGAAATGAGGTTTGGGGAGAAGAGATAAGGAGACTGGGTCGCCGTTTAGACAGGGCTAATTACTGCTCAGCTATACAAATGGCAAGAACAGTGATTCAGTATGGAACTCTCTAACAAGGCACTGCATTTGACTGACTAGCCGTTAAGACATCTGTAAAAATGGTTCAGTCCATCTTTTGAAACATTTCTCTCAACATTCTCCAAAAACAGAAAACCATTTTAATTTTGAAAGACTAAAAGCAAGATTTAAGCCTCAGAAATTTGGTTTCACCTTTTTTCTAATTGGAGGACAACTACTTTACAATATTGGAATGGTCTTTGCCATACATCAACATGAAATGGCCATAGGCATACCTGTGTCCCCTCCCTGCTCTGAGCCCCCCTCCCACCTCCCTTCTAGGTTGTCAGAGAGCACCATCCTTCCAGGTTGTCAGAGAGCACCAGCTTTGGGTTCCCTGCACCATACGTCAAATTCCCACTGGCTGTCTATTTCACACTTGGTAATGTGTATGTTTCAATGCTATTCTCTCCAATCATCCCACCCTCTTCTTCTCCCACTGAGTCGAAAAGCCTGTTCTTTATGTCTGTTTCTCCTTTGCTGCCTTGCACAAAGGGTCACTGGCACCATCTTTCTAGATTTCATATATATATGCATTAATATATGATATCTGTCTTTCTCTTTCTGACTTACTTCACTCTGTATAATAGGCTCTAGGTTCATCAGTTAATTAGAACTGATTTAAATGCATTCCTTTTTATAGCTGAGTAATATTCCATTGTGTATATGTACCACAACTTTCTGATCCATTCTTAATACACTCCATGAAGACAAAATAATAAGAACCAGACATTTAGACAGGTGGAGTTTGAGATTACAGAATACTTCAGTGCCCAAGTTCAGCTCTAAGTTGTAAATGCAGAGAGAGTGCTGAGGAGAGGTTAGAGGGAAAATTATATACTTGTGAGTCTTCCATACATGAGGTACTTAATTCAACCTGTCAAAGATTCATTCAGTATCTATAATGTGTGCCAAGCTGCAGATACCAAAGTTAACACAGATCCAAACAGCCAAAAGGCTAATCTGGATACTACAGAAGACACTCACTGGCATTACAAGTCAAGCACAGAATACCCCAGAAGAACACAGATGTGCCAGACTAGGGGAAGCTGGCCAGTTGGAGAAAGGGAAGTGGAGACCTGGTAACAGCTGATCCTGCAGGAGAAGTTATAAATGCAGGAGATTATCACAAGAAGATGAGAGATAAAAAGAATGCCTGCATTCAGGCAACAACAACAACAGGAGACCCAGTGGCAAGTGGAGGGCTAGGACGTGGAGGAAAAGCGCAAGCACACATACCACGAAGCCCTCTCTCAGACGACAGCCGGTCTGCCAGTCACATATGGCCAGAGGTGTTTCCATCTCCAAAGTGCAGGAAAACGACCTCGTGCCTCTTTCGGCTCCAGAAGAACACTGCGCACGATATACAATGCAAGTTGTACGAGTAAATATTTCCTCCCACTCTTAGTATACAGTCACTTTCCCCTTCTGCCCTTTTCTGTAATTATTTCTTATACGAAAGTGGTGAGGAGAAGAAAGGAATGAGAGCGGCTATTTGAATAGAAAGGAAGGCATGGGATTATTTTCCTAGAAGGCAGCAGTGGTGATGGTGTAGA
Organism: Oreotragus oreotragus; assembly: GCA_006410675.1. Taxonomy (NCBI): domain Eukaryota; kingdom Metazoa; phylum Chordata; class Mammalia; order Artiodactyla; family Bovidae; genus Oreotragus; species Oreotragus oreotragus. The sequence continues at coordinate 9,234 of SJYX01017494.1, read as the reverse complement.
GCAGGGCCAGAAAATGCTATGTATGTGGAGGGGACTCATGCTAAGGTCAACATAATGCAGCATGGAAGGTTTCATCTTGTCTTGTTTACAAACATGAAAAAGCCCCAAAGCATATACACAGGTTAATACCAATTCTTCACCTTAACAAATATAAAAGAGTAGCTCACTGAGAGTGAATCACTTTGTGTAATTTATTTGCTTGACTCTCTGTGACTCAGTGGAGATATAATACACAGAATTCAATAAATTCAGCTAGTGATAAATGCCATGAGGGTCACTAACAGGTTGCCTGCTCTTCCCAAGTTTTCCAAAACCAAGTATAATAAGCTGCCTAGCTAACCATTCTGCTAAATAAGTGTTATTAATTCTTATTCTTCCTTCTTCCTCACAGTTTCCTCCATAGCAGGAATTAAACCTGACTTAAGAAAATGACAGAAGAATTTAAGACATACGCTGACCTGCTAAAGTAAATGCTGCATTCACTATCCTTGCGCGTTTCTGTTTGTACGTTGCTGCTTCTATCCATCATATACGGATGTGTGACCCATTATCCCAAAAGACAGGGACTAGAGCCCAGGAAGATCTCCATAGCATTTAATAACTACTTCTGTCTTAAAGGAATCCGAAAGAATTAATAATCTGATGATAATGGCTTAGGTTTAGGTAACCTTGATATTATAAAATCATTAGACAATTAATACCTAATAAAATGAATATCTAACGAATATATAACAAAATGGCTTCCCAGGTGGCTCAGTGGTAACGAATCCATCTGCTAATGCAGGAGGTGCAAGAGATGTGGGTTCAATCCCTGGATCTACCTTTCTGTTCTCCTTATCACTGGTAGTGTACTTTATATCTACATTATTTATCTGACATTTGAAACATGAAGTTCTTTGAAACATGAAGTTTCAAAGAAGACAGGCATTTTGTTGCCTGCTGTATCCCAAGTTCCTACAATGATCTCTTTCATGTGGAATGACAGCATAATTCAAAATATGCTAAAACAGCAATTGAACATAACTTCCTGCATCATACAGCAACAAATTAACGAAGCTGGCCAGCATGGAGAGAAATGTATATGATCTTATATCATTGATAAATGTGAAGATAAGCACAAATTCTGGAAAGCAAACTGTCAGTTTGGATTAAATATTTTTTAATATGTAACTTTTGACCTCATATATTAATTCCTAGGAATCTATTTTAAGTGCCAGCAACTCATCACAAAGTTTTACTCATCAGAGTCATAAAAAGTTATGAACAACATACATACCTAATATATGGAGGATGGTAGATAAATAAGAATACGACAAGTAAATTTTATATTTCATGACATAATAAATTTATAATACTATGGTAATAAGAGATATAATATAAAAATTGCTATTTTTATTACATATGGACACATATATATATACACACAAAACAAGAGAAACAAAAAGAAAATTGGAAACTGACAAGGGTGCATAAAAATATAGATGATTTCAGGTTATTTTTATCCTTCACTTTGCATATGCCTGTATTTTTCAAGTTCATTATAATAAACTTGAATTACATCTGTAAGTGGGAGGATAAGTTAGGATTAGAGAGGGTGTGCCTTTAAGAAAAACAAAAAGGAATATACGAAGTTAAAAACAAAAAATCCAATGTAAATACTAAATAATTCAGATTTGATTCATTTAGACTGACTTGTATTGTTATTATCTGTAAATATGATTAGTTTTAAAAGCACATGAATACAGTTTTGTTTAAAATTGAACAAATAAAGACATTTTTTCAGATTTCTGCTGTATGATTTGACTAAAATCTCTGGTTTTGGTAACTTCTGCGACCTGTATCCTAACATGATTCCATCCTATTAAAAGAATTAGAATGTGTCAGAGCAAGGCATGACCATCACTGCTTTCTCCCGCCATACCAGAAGTATGCCTGGAGAACAACTGCCACACTGAAGAAATTCACTATGAATGCCCTATTACTGGTAATAGGGATCACCAGGCCACATCATTACGTGAGAATATTCTATCTGCTTACTGATGTAATGTTAAGATGACAGAAACTATAGCTGTTTATCTTGTTCCTAGCACATGGAACTGCTCTCTAGTTACTAATAACCTATTAATTTACAGCTTAGCAGGAAAAAACTTGAATACACACTAGAGGCCGCTAGTGACAAATAAGTGAATTTTGCATGAAGGAAAAAACATGATCATAGCTGTACAAAGAAAACTGCATTCTAAGTTTCTGAGTTTCAGTTGCCTTTTTAAATACTATGTGTCAAGAAAACATTTTTTCTTGGTTATAAATTTGTTGGTATTTTTTAATAAGGGAATACAACTCAGGAAATTTCAGATTAAAAAAAAGACAAATCAAGGAAATTGTTTAAAAATTCTACGATTGCATTCTTAAGGCAAAACTGTGCTTTCAAATAATGAAACCCTTTTAAATATTACCAAAAAAAAAAAAAAAAAAAGGACTATTCTTTTACTCCCATGGACTATAGTCCAAGGAATTCTCCAGGCCAGAATACTGGAGTAGGTAGCCTTTCCCTTCTCTAGGGGATCTTCCCAACCCAGGAATTGAAACCAGGTCTCCTGCATTACAGGCAGATTCTTTACCAGCTAAGCCACAAGGGAAGCGTTCTCTCTTACTGAACTATCACAAGATCCAGATCAGGTGAAGAAATCCCTATACTGTACAATGTAATTTGATTTGGTAATATTTCATTAAGAGGAACATTTTTTTAAAACAAAGGGTATGGTATCTTAAAGTACCGCCTCCCCGCCAGCCAGGAAAATTATTAATCATAAGAGTAGGATTTAAAAGAATTTACAGAGAAAAAAATGTATGCTAACATGAAGTCAGGGAAAATGCACAGAGTCCTCTGACTAACAGGTTTTTATAAAACTAAGGAAGTGTCCAGTGGTTCTGTATGGATGTGAGAGTTGGACTGTGAAGAAGGCTGAGCACCGAAGAATTGATGCTTTTGAACTGTGGTGTTGGAGAAGACTCTTGAGAGTCCCTTGGACTCCAAGGAGATCCAACCAATCCATTCTGAAGGAGATCAGCCCTGGGATTTCTTTGGAAGGACTGATGCTAAAGCTGAAACTCCAGTACTTTGGCCACCTCATGTGAAGAGTTGACTCATTGGAAAAGACTCTGATGCTGGGAGGGATTGGGGGCAGGAGGAAAAGGGGACGACCGAGGATGAGATGGCTGGATGGCATCACGGACTCAATGGACGTGAGTCTGAGTGAACTCCGGGAGATGGTGATGGACAGGGAGGCCTGGCGTGCTGCGATTCATGGGGTCGCAAAGAGTCGGACACGACTGAGCGACTGAACTGAACTGAAGGAAGTGCACGCCACACTTCTAAAATTTGGGAGGAATATTATTGAATTTCTTTAAATACATGAGAAGTATTTTTGTTACACACTCATGTTGTTCGGTCGCTAAGTCATGTTCAACTATTTGCAACGCCATGGACTGCAGCACGCCAGGTTTCCACGGCCTTCACTACATGACAGGTAACCATTTAGTTCACTGTCATTAAGAGTGGGAAGAATAAAACATCATCTCATAACTAGGGACAGTTCACAGAACAATAAACAGTACGGGAGGTGCACTTGGAGTGGCAAGTATGAGAGACTGGTAGAAACCATTAGACAGTTCAGGGCATGATGGCAGCCAAAGGAAGATGCTGTGGATGGAAATGCTTGGTTTGGTGTCTTATCTGCATTTGGCTGCTGCTGCTGCTGCTGCTAAGTCACTCAGTCATGTCCGACTCTGTGTGATCCCATAGACGGCAGCCCACCAGGCTCCCCCATCCCTGGGATTCTCCAGGAAAGAATACTGGAGTGGGTTGCCATTTCCTTCTCCAATGCATGAAAGAGAAAAGTGAAAGTGAAGTCGCTCAGTCTGTCCGACTGTTAGCGACCCCATGGACTGCAGCCCACCAGGCTACTCCGTCCATTGGATTTTCCAGGCAAGAGTACTGGGGTGGGGTGCCATTGCCTTCCCCACTGCATTTGGCTACCCCACCCAAACTTATAGAAACTAACATGCTGTGAGTATGGCTGAATGGGGCCCCTTCTAGAAACAGAATGGAGTCAACTTATTGACTCCTGCCACTTAGAGAAACAAGGGCATGGAAGATATTCCCTTAACCACCTCTGTAGGACCCTTCATGTGCCTAGTGACATACACATGGATTGTGTATACACAATCACATGCACAAGCAGAGACTGCTGACACTTCATATGAAGCACTTAGTACTGGGCTCACAGAGGTTGACTCCAAGTCCTCTCTTGTTCATAGAACACAAACTTTGCTGTGGATCTGTTTTTCCAGTTTCCTGCCGAATTCTCAAGCCCAACTCCCCAAGCTTCCCACTTATTCTATCAACTATGTTTACAGGGATTTTTTGCTGTCATTGTGTAAACTGGTCAGTTTTTTTTGTTGTTGTTCTTTACAACCAAGAATCCACAGACACAAAAAGTTTAAATAAGTTCCTAGCAACATTAACAGAAGAGCTTTTTATCAGTTTCTAATTCTCCTTCTGGGGAAAGAAAAAAAAAAAAAAGTATGACTTTACTGGGTCAGAAATACGCTTTCATATTTAATCTGTGATAGAGAAATACACTACATTTTTAAGGAAATCATGTCTAATCATGGTTTAATAACTATTAAGTTCAGAGTGAACCAGTTACTGAGGATGAGAGAAAGAAAAGGCCTGACAATAAGCATTCAGGGGGGTTACAGGCTGGTGGAACATGCAAACAGGTGATTTCAATGTGTTGTGATAAATACTCTGATAAGATAAGGGAAGCACTGGATAAAAGACCATCCAGGAAGGACACTTCGGAGACAAACTGACTAAAAGAGACTTAGGATAGATGGTAAAGAATCTTCCTGCAATGCAGAAGACCTGGGATCGATCGCTGGGTTAGGAAGATCCCTTGGAGAAGGCAATAGCTATCCTCTCCAGTATCCTCGCCTGGGAAACCCCATAAACAGAGGAGCTTGGTGGGCTACAGCCCGTGGGGTCGCAAAGAGTTGGACACACTGAGCAACTAACACACTAACCTGGTAAAGAGGGCTTCCTGGCTGGCACTGGTGGTAAAGAATCCACCTGCCAATGGAGGAGACATAAGAGGCTCAGATTCGATCCCTGCATCAGGAAGATCCTTTGGAGGAGGAAATGGCAACCCAACCCACCATTCTTGCCTGGAGAATCCCACGGACAGAGGAGCCTGACCGCCTACAGTCCACAGGGTCACAAACAGTTGGACATGACGGAAGCAACTTAGTACAATCTGTAAAATAAGAAATCTAGCCAACAAGTATCTCTAGTTTATTCAGGTTTGTTTTCTTTTATACCTTTCATAAATGAATCGTATGTAATGTTCTGTTTTAAAAGTATCTTCATTTGATGTTAAGACTGATTCTTTGATATTTTTTAAAATGTATTGAATATAGTTAATTTACAGTATTTGATTAGCTTCATGTATACAGCAAACTGATTCAGATACATGTTCTTTTAAAAACTATTTTCCGTTATAGGTTATTACAAGACACTGAAAACAGTTCCCTGTGCTATATAGTGGGACTTTGTTGGCTATTTCATATATGACGGTGTATACATTTTAATCCCAAACTCCTAATTTATCCCTCCCCCTCGCTTTTCCCTTTGATAATCATAAATTTATTTTCTATGTCTATGAGTCTATCTCTGTTTCGTAAATAAGTTAATTTGCACCATTTTTTAGATTTCACAGATAACCGATATTTGATATTTGTCTTTCTCTGCCTCCTTTCGCTTAGTATAATAATCTCTAGGTCCATCAATGTTGCTGTAAATGGCATTATCTTGTCATTTTTAATGGCTGAGGAATATTCCATTCTATAGTTATACCACATTCTTTATCCATTCATCCATCAATGTACACTTATATTGCTTCCATGTCTTTGCTATTGTGAACACTGGAGTACTTACTGACATTTCAGTAGGCATTCTAAAGGTGTTTTAAATAACAGGCCGCATAGGACACAAATATTTAGATGATACAAATATTAAATTATCATTGACAGAGTGTTAATGCTTAAACAACTTCCTCTCTTCATGGCTTCTCTAGCCCTAAGATGTACAGCCCAAGTGCCAGGCACCCTGACAAGGTATTCAGCAGAAATAGATGGACCCTGATGTCCAAGATGGCGTCACAGACTCAATGGACATGAGTTTGGGTAAACTTCAGGAGCTCGTGATGGACAGGGAGGCCTGGCATGCTGTGGTTCATGGGGTCGCAAAGAGTCGGACACGACTGAGCAACTGAACTGAACTGACTGAACTGATATCCAAGGTCAAAAATTAAGAGCTCACAGGTTTAAACCCTGTGCGGAGAGATACCACCTTCTTTGTTGCAGTCCAAGCAGAAGCACTGCTCATTTCACTCAATGGAAGTGCTGACTGCAACCTGAGGTCAGAGTTTAAAGAGAGGAGGTCAACATTTTTATTAATCATGACTTTTTATTCTAGCTTCTTTCCTTCTGGGCATTTATAGATTGCTCATTATTTAAGTTCCCTTCCTGACTTTCTCTAGGTCTCTTCTACTTCCTAAAGCAAACACTATCCAAGAGTTAAAGAATTATGATATAAATGTGTGTGTGTATATATATACATGTACACATACATACATACACTGATTATTTTTTCTCATGGCAGTAAAATGTTTTCTTGTTATAATTTAGATGCCCTTTCTGAGATTCTTCAGCTTTCTCTTGAATTCTCTGGCTACAGAGGCAAAACTGAAGTTTCCAGGGAACACAACTCTTAGAAGCACAATCGAGGTTTGGAAGTGACAGCTCGGGGCTCATCTTGGTATAATTGCCACTTGTATAGTTTCCCACAAGCTTCACTGACTAGCCCTTGCTAGCTGAACTCCAGCTGTCACCTTTCCATCAGTTAACAACAGGAAGGCCACAGCTGGCTTAGGTATGGTCCCATCATGAAGTCAAATTTCATCCCATATAATGAGGTGTCAACAAGTCATATGTGCCATCTAGTTGTTGAAGTTATTCTGCTTCTTCTTGGCCCAATCTCATAAAACCCAAATTTTAATAACGACAAATCACACAGGTTGAATCAAGGTGTGCTACATGTGTGTATAAACATACATACATGTTCATTCACTTAAATGCAAATGAAAAATCAGATTCCATAATTAAAAAAATTATATATATATATGCACACCATTGTTTTCAAAATTATATATGTATACAAATAATTACATATGGTATCATGTAATTATATACTTTATATATACAATGTATAGTATATATTACATGTGGTATATATATGATTATATATTATAAATATATAACATATATGTGGTATTATGTGATTACTCTCAATTATTACTTAGCAATCTAATAATATATTGAACATAAGCAAAAAAAGTGATGAAATACATGAGTTCTTCAATAGTATTAACAAGTGCTAAAAAAAAATTCAAGCTTTTTTAAGGAAAATTAATAGAGCCATGTGTTACTCAAAACTTTTGACAGATGATCCAGGTTTCTCTGAAAAATCATCTGAAGGTAATTTATTTCTGAAGATGCCATCCACAGTACAGGAAAGGAAAAAGGTTTTGTCAGGAACATACTTTATGAAATAGAATAGCCATAAAGAACAATGCCTCTGATTAAATTTAGTTGTAAACTGACTTCCTGCAGCTGCTCAGAATGATCTCACTCTGAAAATTTATTTTGACTTCATGCATGATCTGACAAACACAGCATCTCTGCATACACATTTTCCCCCTCTTCCAATACCCCGAATGATTCAGAGCCATGCATGGATAACTTTGGGATCTCTGATTTATACCATCTGAAAAACAGATTAAAAAATATTACTTACTAATCCAATCAATAATTCAAGATAAATATGTCCTGACAGTTTGTTGTGTAAGGTTCTTTAACACCAAGACTTCCATTATAAATCTGCTTATAAATATACTAATCAATGCAAAGAAATAGAGGAAAACAACAGAATGGGAAAGACTAGAGATCTCTTCAAGAAAATGAGAGATACCAAGGGAACATTTCATGCAAAGATGGGCTCGATAAAGGACAGAAATGGTATGGAACTAACAGAAGCAGAAGATATTAAGAAGAGGTGGCAAGAATACATGGGAGAACTGTACAAAAAAGATCTTCATGACCTAGATAATCATGATGACGTGATCACTAATCTAGAGCCAGACATCTTGGAATGTGAAGTCAAGTGGGCCTTAGAAAGCATCACTACAAACAAAGCTAGTGGAGGTGATGGAATTCCAGTTGAGCTGTTTCAAATTCTGAAAGATGATGCTGCGAAAGTGCTGAACTCAATTTGCCAGCAAATTTGGAAAACTCAGCAGTGGCCACAGGAATGGAAAAGGTCAGTTTTCATTCCAATCCCAAAGAAAGGCAATGCCAAAGAATGCTCAAACTACTGCATACAGTTTTGTTTAAAATTGAACAAATAAAGACATTTTTTCAGATTTCTGCTGTATGATTTGACTAAAATCTCTGGTTTTGGTAACTTCTGCGACCTGTATCCTAACATGATTCCATCCTATTAAAAGAATTAGAATGTGTCAGAGCAGGGCATGACCATCACTGCTTTCTCCCGCCATACCAGAAGTATGCCTGGAGAACAACTGCCACACTGAAGAAATTCACTATGAATGCCCTATTACTGGTAATAGGGATCACCAGGCCACATCATTACGTGAGAATATTCTATCTGCTTACTGATGTAATGTTAAGATGACAGAAACTATAGCTGTTTATCTTGTTCCTAGCACATGGAACTGCTCTCTAGTTACTAATAACCTATTAATTTACAGCTTAGCAGGAAAAAACTTGAATACACACTAGAGGCCGCTAGTGACAAATAAGTGAATTTTGCATGAAGGAAAAAACATGATCATAGCTGTACAAAGAAAACTGCATTCTAAGTTTCTGAGTTTCAGTTGCCTTTTTAAATACTATGTGTCAAGAAAACATTTTTTCTTGGTTATAAATTTGTTGGTATTTTTTAATAAGGGAATACAACTCAGGAAATTTCAGATTAAAAAAAAGACAAATCAAGGAAATTGTTTAAAAATTCTACGATTGCATTCTTAAGGCAAAACTGTGCTTTCAAATAATGAAACCCTTTTAAATATTACCAAAAAAAAAAAAAAAAAA
>SJYX01017493.1:226545-271462 GCA_006410675.1 Oreotragus oreotragus | reverse complement strand
GATGGACAGGGAGGCCTGGCGTGCTGCGATTCATGGGGTCGCAAAGAGTCGGACACGACTGAGCGACTGAACTGAACTGAACTGAACTGAATGTATCCTCCTTGAGGACAGTCTCTGGAAAAAAACCTTCTGGCTAATCCTGTTATCTAAAGGTGTAAACTATGGGAGTAGGTCTCCAAAATCACGGCAGATGGTGATTGCAGCCCTGAAATTAAAAGACACTTACTCCTTGGAAGGAAAGTTATGATCAACCTAGATAGTATATTGAAAAGCAGAGATATTACTTTGCCAACAAAGGTCCATCTAGTCAAGGCTGTGGTTTTTCCAGTGGTCATGTATGGACTATTAAGAAAGGTGAGTGCTGAAGAATTGATGGTTTTGAACTGTGGTATTAGAGAAGACTCTTGAGAGTCCCTTGGACTGCAAGGAGATCCAGCCAGTCCATTCTGAAGGAGATCAGTCCTAGGTGTTCATTGGAAGGACTGATGCTGAAGCTGGAACTCCAATACTTTCGACACCTCATGTGAAGAGTTGACTCATTGGAAAAGACCCTGATGCTGGGAGGAATTGGGGGCAGGAGAAGAAGAGGATGACAGAGGATGAGATGGCTGCATGGCATCACCAACTCGATGGACATGAGTTTGAGTGAACTTCAGGAGTTGGTGATGGACAGGGAAGACTGGCATGCTGTGATTCATGGGGTCGCAAAGAGTCAAACACGACTGGGCAACTGAACTGAACTGAATCAGTCCATCTTAAAAGAGATCAGCCCTGGGTGCTCATTGGAAGGACTGAGGTTGAAGCTGAAGCNCATCACCAACTCGATGGACATGAGTTTGAGTGAACTTCAGGAGTTGGTGATGGACAGGGAAGACTGGCATGCTGTGATTCATGGGGTCGCAAAGAGTCAAACACGACTGGGCAACTGAACTGAACTGAATCAGTCCATCTTAAAAGAGATCAGCCCTGGGTGCTCATTGGAAGGACTGAGGTTGAAGCTGAAGCTCCAGTACTGTGGCCACCTGATGCAAAGAGCTGACTCATTTGAAAAGACCCTGATGCTGGGAAAGATTGAGGGCAGGAGGAGAAGGAGAGGACAGAGGATGAGATGGTTGGATAGTACTCCCTGCCCTATCAGACGTCCTCAGATACTTGTGTGGGTTCTAGTCTCAGGTATGTTCACAGTACAGCAAATCCGATCTGGATCCTACATTGAGACCCAAGGCTCTTAGGCTCCACTTCTGAGACTGAGAACAGCCCCAGGGATGAGGAAGCCACTCTGCTCTGAGTGGGGATGGACCAGGGCCTGCTGTGTGACCTGAAGGGGATCGTGGGGTCAGCGGAGGTGGCCCCTGCTGCTGTGTACATGAGGCCTCACCAGGAGGGGAGTGTGATCTGAGGGAAAGTGTGAGAAAGCTCCTGTGTTGGTTTCTGTGCTGGAATTGACTGTCCTGAGTCCCTCCTGAGACAGTGAGCACAGAGGACTGTCTGTTCCCCATGGAGGGCTTCCCTGTATGTGTAGTTGGGGCTCAGGAAGGGAGAATGTTGATTGTAGGTATTAAACAGCATGTTTTCAACTTTCAGTATCAACCTCTGCAGGATGCCTGAGAAAAAACCTGGAAGAGGGGAGAAAAAGAGTCAGGAATGGCTCTTTCTCAGGTGTCATATTCTGAGTTGACACTCAGTCTGTCCTTCCTGAAATGCCTTTCTCTGGACTCTCTAATCGTGTCTGACTGTGGAGTATCCTGTCTGTCTCCTGTACATGCACACTCACCCAGGGCCTTCTCTGAGGGCCTGTCATCTCCACTTAGATCCCATCTCACCATGACCTGTGTGACCTGGCCCTTGTGAGGAGGCTCCCCTGGGCACCGTCCTGGGCAGAGCTTCTAACTCACGGGTTCGAGATGGGGTCTCAGTGCTGTTGGGCAGCAAGTTTGCTTAGGGCCCATCTGGATTCACTGTCTGCTCTCTGCCAACCAGAATAAAGAAGCTGCATGTGGACATCAGGTATTAACATTCAGAATATGTGGTAAAATCTGGAAAAGAGGCCAATAAGGGGAAATCAGTCCTGGCTATTTATAGTACATTTAAAGCTAAATGAGGACCTCGTTGAAAATCTTGGTGTTTGAGAATGGAATAGAAAGTGCAGAAAGAGACCTCAGGGCTAAGGGGCTTTTCATTCCATCATCTATTTTTCACTATGAAATCCAAATTTACTGATATTTTTTGTCTTCTTTGTCACATGGTGCAGCTTGCAGAATCTTAGTTCCCTGAGTATGGATTGAACCTGAAACTCCAGAAATGGAAGTGCAAAGTCTTAACCACTGCCAGGGAAGTCCCCAACTTTACTAACCTTGGTTCATCGTTTTATTGTGGAATTAACAAAACAACTTTGGTTTTTGTTAATAACTACATACCTAAAATTAACTGAGGATAAAGTCATTGTTTTAGAACAATTATTTATTTAGGTATTCTGGGTCTTTGTTGCTGCTTGGTCTTTCTCTAGTTGCCAGCAGTGGGGGCTGTTCTCTAGTCCTGGTGCATGCGATTCTCGTTGTGGTGTCTTGTTGCAGAGCATGGGCTGTGTGAACCTTGGGCTTCAGTAGTTTCAGCACGTGGGCCTAGTAGTTTGGGCTCTTGGGCGTTACAGCACAGGCTCAGTAGTTGTCACTTGGTCTTAATTGCCCCGAGGCATGTGGCATTATCCTGGAGCAGAACTCCTGTCTTCTGCATTTGTGAGTGGATTCTTTACCATTGTGCCCTCATATTATTTTTGAATATAGGTATTTTATAGAGATTGGACTCAAAGTATTCTCTATGTATTTTTTATATGTCTACTACTTTTTCTTTCTTTCTTTCTTTTTAACTAATATAGTGTTAGAGTTGAGACTTCCCTGTTGGTACAGTGGATAAGAATGTGTTTGCCAGTGCAGGGGATATGGGTTTGATCTCCCTGGTCCGAGAAGATTCCACATGCCTGGGAGTAACTAAGCCCATTCACCACAACTACTGAGCCCATGCTCAAGAGCCTGTGAGCCAAAACTGCAGACCCCATGTGTTGCAACTACAGAAGCCTTGTGCCTGCAGTTCACCTACAACCTGTTCTCTGTAACAAAAGATGCCATTGCAGTGAGAAGCCCACTCACCACAACTACAGAGTATCTCCCGCTCGGTGCAACTAGAAAAAGCCACACAAAGTAACAGACCAGCACAACCTAAATAAATAAGGAAGCTTTTAAAAAAAGCTAATATTGACAAACTTAAGTACAGTTGATTCATTTTCATGGCCCCAGAGATGCTGAAATACATATGACTAAAAGTGATAATGAGAAAATGATTTAAAAATGTGTCAAGAGGCAACTCTTCATTTCAGTCAATTGTGTATTTACATGTGCATGCATGTGTGCATGGATATGCAACTCCATGGTTTTATTACAAAACATCATCTCATAAATAAGCTTTGTACTTTTTAACAGTTGAAATTATATCTTAAACATATTATGTAGCCTTAAATTTTTTTGTACCCCAGCACAAGAATGATTTAAATAGTAATAAGATTACTGATATTGTGTGTGGGGGAGGGGTTGAGGAGTGACCCTATACAATGACCTTTTATGGCCTTCCATTGCTCTTCAAATTCCTTGATGTTATTTTAGTTTGCTCAGGTAACTCTTATTGATGCACTTTTATGCTCTGTTACTAAACTGTTTGATTCCTTAGGTTCAAAGGAATTTGACTTGACTTTACTCCCTCCCCTTTTATACTAAAAGAGTTCTAACTCAGATAAGATGGTTTTGGGGGTACAGTCCACCATATTTTTAGTTTGCTGATCTTCTGAATAAAGTCATTATTCCTGCCCCAGCAACTTGTCTCTCAATTATTGGCCTGTTGTGTGGAGAGCAGTAGAAGTTTAGAATGTGTACTAAAGGAACAATGCGGTTTTCATCAATTTTAAAAGATGTATTGCTCTTTTTGGCCACATGATGCAAAGAGTAGACTCAATGGAAAAAACCCTGATGCTGGGAAAGATGGTGGGCAGGAGAAGAGGGCGACAGAGGATGAGATGGTTGGATGGCATTACCCACTCAATGCACACAAGTTTGAGAAAACCCTGGGAGATAGTGAAGGACAGGGAAGCCTGGTGTGCTGCAGTTCATGGAGTTGCGAAGACTCAGATTTGACTTAGCAACTGATCAACGAAAATTGCTCTTTTTAAAGCAATGGTTAGGTGTGCTGCAGTTCATGGAGTTGCGAAGACTCAGATTCAACTTAGCAACTGATCAATGAAAATTGCTCTTTTTAAAGCAATGGTTAAAAACTTTGTCAGTTTCAAAACAAACAAACAAAGAAAGGTACTGACGGAATTTCCCATCACATACCTTAGTCCTCCAGTCTCAGACTGTAGGTTTTGACCTTGTGTCTTTGGAACTGAGCCATGTGGAGTTTGGCCTTCCAGCTGAATGAGGAACAAAGAGGAAAAGTTGTTATACAGGAAGTCACTGTAAAATGGCACGTTTTCCCCAGGGATAGTTTTGTATTTCTTATCTTAGTTTTCAGTACAGAGAGAAATCCAGAAAATTTTCTTGTTTTCTTAAGTGGTTAAAATATTCTAATAGCAGGAAATGTTCTGCATCCACTTACCGTACTACAGGAACTCTTTGGAGACCCAGGTTCCCAACCCCTGAATTGCCAGGAGCAAGACAGGCAAGAACCTGCTGACAAAAACATTTATTTATTTATTGCACTTGAAACTATGTGGGTTATTTTCAGATACCTTTTGGTATTGATTTCTCACATAGTTTCACAGTAATAAGAGAGCAAGCCCTGTATGATTTCAATACTCTTTATTTAGGCCATGAAACTTTTGCACCTTGTTTTATGTCATGTTCCAGTGTCTCCTGGTTAATAGTCTATGGGAACTTGAATAAAATTTGTATCCTGCTCTTGTGTGAAAACTGTCTAAGTCTTAATTATGTTGAATTGGTTCACAATTCTTTTCAGGTCTAGTATATCCTACTTTCCTGTCCATTCTATTAATTTTTGAGAGTTTAATATTGAAGTTCCAACTAAAAATCTTAATTTGTGTACTTAAAAAATTGCAATATATAGTGGAACTGTTTGTAACTACTTTCAAAGCCTCATGTAAATGTGTTGTCATACTTTCATAATTTCAAAAAATTTTAAAAAGAAAAATAAAATCATTATTGAAACTTTTCTACTTCTTAGGAGGACATATCCAAGTTTCCAACATACTGGTTTCCAAAGTTATAAGCTTTCGCCTTAAAAGTATAATGGGATGACACAGCGACCTGGGAAGGCTGGCTGCCTCTGCCGGCATGGCAGCGTGGACCCCTGCCAGAGCAGTGCCTCTGGTCCACGGAACCCACCAGCTTCCTCTTCTCCACTGTGCCCAGTTCCTCACCGTGCCCAGTGCATGTTTTCCTCGCATCCCGTGGGGGAGCTCAAAGTGACCCAAATCCTCAAATTTTCCAGGAGGTTGTGGAGGAATGTATAAAATTCAAATTAAATCGGAAGAATTTAAAGAGAGGAGAACTGTCCAGCAGCCAACAGGCATTAAAGAAGAAATCAAAGGTATGCGCGGATTGCAGATTTTTAAGCCTGTCCCCAAACACTGACCATACCGTGGCTGCTTACATCTTGTTGCTAAAACATTGGATGAATCTTACTAACAGGGGCTTCCCTTGCGGCTCAGCTGGTAAAGAATCTGCCTGCAATGCGAGAGACCTGGGTTAGATCCCTGGCTTGGGAAGATCCCACGCAGAAGGGAAAGACTACCCACTCCAGTGTTCTGGCCTGGAGAATTTCATGGACTGTATAGACCATGGGGTCGCAGAGATGGACACGACTGAGCGACTTTCATGACTACCACCATTCTTCCTTCAACATATGACAAAAAGTTTATTTTGTTCATAGACATTTCCATATTGTAATTATAGAAGAATATGCTATCTATTTAGATGTTAAAGGCAACAAATTAAAAAAAAAAGGCTATAATTTATCAGGCATCACAGTTCAGTTCAATTCAGTTCAGTCGCTCAGTCGTGTCCGACTCTTCGCGACCCCATGAATCGCAGCACGCCAGACCTCCCTGTCCATCACCATCTCCCGGAGTTCACTCAGACTCACGTCCATCGAGTCCGTGATGCCATCCAGCCATCTCATCCTCGGTCGTCCGCTTCTCCTCCTGCCCCCAATCCCTCCCAGCATCACAGTCTTTTCCAGTGAGTCAACTCTTCGCATGAGGTGGCCAAAGTACTGGAGTTTCAGCTTTAGCATCATTCCTTCCAAAGAAATCCCAGGGTTGATCTCCTTCAGAATGGACTGGTTGGATCTCCTTGCAGTCCAAGGGACTCTCAAGAGTCTTCTCCAACACCACAGTTCAAAAGCATCAATTCTTCAGCGCTCAGCCTCCTTCACAGTCCAACTCTCACGTCCATACATGACATACCTAAAATTAACTGTGGATTAAATCATTTTTTTAGAAAAATTATTTATTTAGGTGTTCTGGGTCTTTGTTGCTGCTTGGTCTTTTCTCTAGTTGCCAGCAGTGGGGGCTGTTCTCTAGTCCTGGGGCATGCGATTCTCGTTGTGGTGTCTTGTTGCAGAGCATGGGCTGTATGATGCTTGGGCTTCAGTAGTTTCAGCACGTGGGCCTAGTAGTTTGGGCTCTTGGGTGTTACAGCACAGGCTCAGTAGTTGTGTCACATGGTCTTAGTTGACCCGAGGCATGTGGCATTATCCTGGAACAGAACCCATGTCTTCCACATTTGCAGGTGGATTCTTTACCATTGCGCCAGGAGAGATGCCCTCATATTATTTGTGAAGACAGGTATTTTATAGAGATTGGACTCAAAGTATTCTATATATGTTTTTTATACGTCTACTACTTTTTCTTTTTTTTTTTTTAGTTAATATAGTATTAGAGTTGAGACGGCCCTGTTGGTACAGTGGATAAGAATGTGTCTGCCAATGCAGGGGATATGGGTTGGATCTCCCTGGTCCGAGAAGATTCCGCATGCCTGGGAGTAACTAAGCCCATCCACCATAACCACTGAGCCCATGCTCGAGAGCCTGTGAGCCAAAACTGCAGACCCCATGTGTTGCAACTACAAGAAGCCTTGTGCCTGCAGTTCACCTACAACCTGTTTTCTGTAACAAAAGATGCCATTGCAGTGAGAAGCCCATTCACCACAACTACAGAGTATCTCCCACTCAGTGCAACTAGAAAAAGCCACACAAAGTAACAAAGACCAGCACAACCTAAATAAAAAAACAAGCTTTTTTAAAAAGGTAATATTGACACACTTAAGTACAGTTGATTCATTTTCATGGCCCCAGAGATGCTGAAATACATATGGCTAAAAGTGATAATGAGAAAATGATTAAAAATGTGTCAAGAGGCAACTCTTCATTTCAGTCAATCGTGTATTTACATGTGCATGCATGTGTGCATGGATATGCAACTCCATGGTTTTATTACAAAACATCAGCTCATGCTTTGTATTTTTTAACAGTTGAAATTATGTCTTAAACATATTATGTAGCCATAAATATTTTCTACCCAGCCCAGGAATGATTTAAATAGTAATAAGATTACTGATATTGTGTGTGGGGGAGGGGTTGAGGCGTGACCCTATACAGTGACCTTTTATGGCCTTCCATTGCTCTTCAAATTCCTTGATGTTATTTGAGATTTCTCAGGGAACTCTTATTGATGGACTTTTGTGGTCTGTTACATAACTGTTTGATTCCTTAGGTTCAAAGGAATTTGACTTGACTTGACTCCCTCCTCTTTTAGTATAAAAGGAGACTGAGTTCTAACTCAGATAAGATGGTTTTGGGGGTACAGTCCACCATATTTTTGGTTTGCTGACTTTGTGAATAAGGTCATTATTCCTGCCCCAGCAACTTGTCTCTCAATTATTGGCCTGTTGTGTGGAGAGCAGTAGAAGTTTAGAATGTGTACTAAAGGAACAAAGCGGTTTTCATCCTTTAAAAATGGATGATGCACAGAGCATTGGCCACATGATGCAAAGAGCAGACTCAATGGAAAAGACCCTGATGCAGGGAAAGATTGTGGGCAGAAGAGGGCGACAGAGGATGAGATGGTTGGATAGCATTACCCACTCAATGAACACAAGTTTGAGAAAACCGTGGGAGATAGTGAAGGACAGGGAAGCCTGGTGTGCTGGAGTTCATGGAGTTGGAAAGAGTCAGATTCGACTTAGCAACTGATCAATGAAAATTGCTCTTTTTAAAGCAATGGTTAGTAACCTTTTTCAATTTCAAAATTAAAAAAAATGTACTGACGGAAGTTCCCATCACATACCTTAGTCCTCCAGTCTCAGACTGTAGGTTTTGACCTTGTATCTCTGGAACTGAGCCATGTGGAGTTTGGCCTTCTAGCTGAATGAAGAACAAAGAGGAAAAGTTGTGATACAGGATGTCACTGTAAAATGGCACGTTTTCCCCAGGGATAGTTTTGATTTCTTATTTTAGTTTGCAGTACAGAGAGAAATCCTGAAAAATTTCTTGTTTTCTTAAGATGGATAAATTATTCTAATGGCAGGAAATGTTCTGCATCCAATTACTGCCCTATAGGAACTCTTTGGAGACCCAGGTTCCCAACCCCTGAATCGCCAGAAGCAGGACAGGCAAGAATCTGCTGATAAAACCATTTACTTATTTATTGCACTTGAAAATATTTGGGTTATTTTCAGATACCTGTTGGTATTGATTTCTCACATAGTTTCACAGTAATAAGAGAGCAGGCCCTGTATGATTTCAATACTCTTTATTTAGGCTATGAAACTTTTGCACCTTGTTTTATGCCACGTTCCAGTGTCTCCTGGTTAATAGTCTATGGGAACTTGAATAAAATTTGTATCCTGCTCTTGTGTGAAAATTGTCTAAGTCTTAATTATGTTGAATTGGTTCACAGTTCTTCTCAGGTCTAGTATATCCTAGTTTCCTGTCCATTCTACTAATTTTTGAGAGTTTAATATTGAAATTCCAACTAAAAATCTTAATTTGTATACTTAAAAAATAGTAATATATAGTGGAACTGTCTGTAACTACCTTCAAAGCCTCATGTAAATGTGTTGTCATACTTTAATAATTTCAAAAAATTTTAAAAAGGAAAATAAAATCTTTATTGAAACTTTTCTCCTTGTTAGGAGGACATATCCTAGTTTCCAGCATACTGGTCTCCAAAGGTATAAGCTTTTGCCTTAAAAGTGTAACGGTGTGGCACTTCGACCTGGGAAGGCCAGCCGCCTTTGGCGGCGTGGAGCCCCGCCCCAGCAATGCCTCTGGTCCTAGGAACCCACCAGCTTCCTCCTCTCCGCTGTGCCCAGTGCATGTTTACCTCGCATCCCGAGGGGGAGCTCAAAGTGATCAAAGTCCTCAAAATTTCCAGGAGGCTGTGGGGGAATGTATAAAATTCAAATTAAATCAGAACTTAAGGAGAAGAGAACTGTCTAGCAGCCAACAGACACTGAAAGAAGAAATCAAAGGTAGGCACGGATTGCAGATTTTTAAGTCTGTCTCCAAACACTGACCATACCCTGGCTGCTTAGATGTTGTTGCTAAAACACTGGATGAATCTTACTAACAGGGGCTTCCCTTGTGGCTCAGCTGGTAAAGAAACCGCCTGCAATGCGGGAGATCTGGGTTAGATCCCTGGCTTGGGAAGATCCCACGCAGAAGGGAAAGACTACCCACTCCAGTGTTCTGGCCTGGAGAATTCCATGGACTGTATAGACCATGGGTTCGCAGAGATGGACACGACTGAGCGACATTCACTACTACCACCGTTCTTTCCTCAACGCATGACAAAAAGTTTATTTTGTTCATCGACATTTCCATATTGCAATTATAGAAGAATATGCTATCTATGTAGATGTTAAAAGCAACAAATTAAAAAAAACAGGCTGTAATTTATGGGGCATCACAGGACTATTAAACACCTCACGGCCGCTTGCCGTGCCTTGCTCTTTCTCTGCAGACCTGGACGCTCCTCGCCCCGCCCCTAGCTTCCAGCGAATAGCCCAGCCCCCGACCCGGAAGCTCCGCCTCGGAATCCGCGCGTGCGCAGTTTCCTGTTTAAGCGGAAGGACACGAGAGAAGGTCGCTGGGCGGCCCTTGAGTTTTTTTTTCCTAGTATAAATGCTTGGTGGGCGCTTAGCCCTCTAACCGGCCCTCGCCCCGCCCATCTTCAGTGTCCTGCTGGTTCTGCGGAAGTAATATCCCGATACCCCGCTGTCCGCCCCAAATAAACCCAGAGGCCGCGCTTGCAGGTCGAGTGTTCGAAATCGCTCTGAGGCTTGTCCTTGCCGTTTGCTTTTCGGCCTTTGGCCCAGAGACAGCGCTTTTCGGGATATTTCCTGCTTAAAACTTAACCGTTAGTACCTACGCCTGTGCTTGTAAAGTCCCTGGGCGCGAGGGGGATTCAGGCACGGCCACCTCCACCGCCTCACCCTGTGGGCCCCTGGAGGTCGCGTCAACAGCCCCGCTCCCGGAGAAGCCGCGTCCTCTCCCCGGTCCTGGGATTCTGGAGAGCCCGCCCGGCCCGAGGCCCCCCTGGCTCCCAGCCTCTCTGCCCTCATCTCCTCAGGTCGATCGTTCTGCCCCGCAGGCCTCCCTTCCTGGTCAGTCCCTTTTCCTCACCCCTGGGCTGGACGTGTGACATCCACTGTTTTTCCGTCATGAGTCCGTCTCGTTGGAAAAGGTGCGTTTTTGATAGGTGGGCGTTTCATTTACTCATCATTTCTGTAGACACGTGGGCGAGGGGGATCAGAAGAAGCAGTGACTGAGAGTGAAAGGCAAACTCAGAAATGGAAAACAATGAGAGAACCGACGGGGTCGCCCAGGATGGCTGAGGCAGTTGCAAAGGGATGGTAACATGAAACAGAGTTAGCCCTTAAAGCAGCGGGTGGGTGAAAGAGAAATGGACGAAGGCGTGGGATCTCCAGGAGTTGGAGACAAGGAGACAGGGGCCCCGCGTCTGCGGTAGGAGGGCTGAGAGGGGTGATCCTAGGAGAGAAACAGGGATGGGTGTTGACTAGAAGAGAAGAGAAGGAAGGAAGCCTAGACACCTGGAGTGCCCCAGAGTGGGAGTGTAACAGGGAGAGAAGGGGAGTGACTAGAAGGCAGAGAGGGAGCAGAGTTGGAGAAAGAAAGACAGATGTATAGATGTTTAGGACAATTAGAAGGGTGGGGGTGGGGAGAAGGGCAGCAAGAGGAGAAACAAGTTGCCGAGGGGGACAGGACAGGTGTGAGGGAAGAAATAGGAGGGCAGAAACAGCATCCCACCTGAGGCAGTGGACACCAAAGGACTGTTCCACCTAGTGAGGTCTTCCGGTTTTTGTGGTTGTGGCAAACGAAGGGGGGATGTTGATTCTAAGCCTTAAGCAGCCTGTTTTCCACTTGCCAGATCAACTTCTAAAAACTTACATTGTCTGAGGAAGAAGCTGGGAAGAGGAGGAAAAAAGGCAAAAAAGGAATGGCTCTTTCTCAGGTAAAATCATAGTCTCAGTTGATTCTCAGTCTGTCCTTCCTGAAATCCCTTCTTTGGACTTATTAGTCATCTCTGACTCTGAAGTATCCTTCCTGACACCTGTACATGCACACTCACCAGAGAACTTCCCTCAGGGCCTGTCGTCTCCACTTAGATCCCATCTCCGCATGACCCAGTGGCCTGGACCTTGGGTGGAGGGCACCATCCTGGGCAGGGCTTCACACCCACAGGTTTGAGAAGGGGTCTCAGTGCTGTTGCGCAGCAGGGATTGCCTCAGGTCCTTCTGGATGTGTAGTCTGCTCTCTGTCAGTCAGGATTAAGAAGCTGTGGGTGGAAGTCAGGTATTAACATGCACAGTACCTGGTAAAATCTGGAAGTAGACCTAAAAAGGGAAATTTGTTCTAAGGTAATTGAAGCTAAGTGAGTGAGTCACTGACTTCAAAATCTTGATTGGAAATGGGATGGAAAGTTCAGAATCAGGTACCAGTGATAGAGAGTGGGCTATTCCATCATCTGTTTGAAACTGTGACATGAATCTAAATCTCAGAGCTGGAAATTCATTTTAATTGCCTTCATTCTTCAGATTTTGTCTTTTCACTGTGTTCATTTTGTGGTTTGGCACAGAGATGTTTTTACTTTTGATGCAGGTGAGGTTTCATCTTCATTGTTTAACCCATAGATTCACCATTTGTTATGGCAACTGTCTTTTTTCCACTGGGTTTTCTTAGCATCCTTGTCATTAGATTTTAAATATATGCTAATGGTTATTTCTGAGCATTCTTTTCTGTTCCCTTGGTGTATAAATCCGTGTTTATGCCAGTACTACACCATCTAGATTATATTGTGGTAGGCTTGAAATTTTAAAAAGCGCGGCCTTCATCTTTCATCTTTGTAATTATTGAAGAGTATTTTTGCAGTTGTGGTCCCCTTGAGATTCTTTATGACTTCTGGCAAGTTTTTTCTATTTCTGCAAACATTTCTATTGTATGTTTCATAATGAATTGATTAAATCTGTGGAACACTTTGAGAAACTTAGAAATATAGAATGCTGAGATTTCCAGTCCATGACTACTAGATTTATCTGTTTATTTTGGATTTCTTTTAGAAATGGTTAAGTAGTTTTTAGTGTATATGTTTCACCTCCTTGGTTAATTATTCCTAAATATTTCATCCATTTTTAATACAATAGTAACTAAAATTGTTATGTGATTTTCTTTTAACATTGTTCATTGTGTATAGAAATGCAGCCGATTTGCACGTTGACTTTTGTATACTGCAAGTTTGCTAAAGTTGCTATTTGATGTGGCAGGGTTTTTTTGTGTCTGTGTGGAATCTACAGTTTATACATAAAAGATGTTGTCCTCTAGGGAAGAAGGTAACTTTCTAATTTTTCACTTTGGGAAGCTTTGATTTATTTTTCTTATCTAATTGTTGTTATGTGATTTTCTTTTAACATTGTTCATTGTGTATAGAAATGCAGCCGATTTGCACGTTGACTTTTGTATACTGCAAGTTTGCTAAAGTTGCTATTTGATGTGGCAGGGTTTTTTTGTGTCTGTGTGGAATCTACAGTTTATACATAAAAGATGTTGTCCTCTAGGGAAGAAGGTAACTTTCTAATTTTTCACTTTGGGAAGCTTTGATTTATTTTTCTTATCTAATTGCTCTGGTTAGGAGCAGTCCTTTGTTGAACAGTGATGCAGAGTGCGCATCCTTGCCTTCTTCCCGATCTCAGAGGAAAAGTTTTCAGTCTTTCACCATTGAGAACAATGTTAGGTGTGCTCGTTTCATACATCGTATATTTTAGTCTGAGATACTTGTTTTGAAAAGAAGACAAAACCCCCAAATGAACGGGAATATATCAAAAATGTGAACAGAGATGAGATCTCAGGGCAGAGAGGAAAGCACAACATTAATAGTGGTTGGAAACCTCTTGTNACAATGTTAGGTGTGCTCGTTTCATACATCGTATATTTTAGTCTGAGATACTTGTTTTGAAAAGAAGACAAAACCCCCAAATGAACGGGAATATATCAAAAATGTGAACAGAGATGAGATCTCAGGGCAGAGAGGAAAGCACAACATTAATAGTGGTTGGAAACCTCTTGTAATGGTACATAGAGATGAGAGCTTACGGTGAACAATGTCAGTTTCATGATCTCCGAAGAAGATATAGCTTTGGGACCAGGGACCAGGCTTGATCACTCAAGAGCCTTTTTGTAGCAGAGTTTTATTAAAGTATGAAATGGAACAGAGAAAGCTTCTGACATAGACATCGTAAGGGGGATGGAGAATGCCCCCCTCGCTAGTCTTAGCAAGGGAGCTATATAGTTTTTCAATTGGTTATTACAGTAAGTCAAAAGACTGTCTCAAGGTCGTAAAGGTCTTACCAGACTCATACCCAGAATTTACATTTCAAGATGACAGGATTAGTCAGAAGGTTCTCAGGAAGGAGAAACCTGTCCTCAAGCAGGAAACATTGTTGTTATATTATCTTCAGTTCAGTGCAGTCGTTCAGTCCTGTTGGACTCTTTGCGACCCCATGAATCGCAGCACGCCAGGCCTCCCTGTCCATCATCAACTCTCGGAGTTCACTCAAACTCATGTCCATCGAGTCGGTGATGCCATCCAGCCATCTCATCCTCTGTCGTCCCCTTCTCCTCCTGCCCCCAATCCCTCCCAGCATCAGAGTCTTTTCCAGTGAGTCAACTCTTCACATGGCCAAAGTATTGGAGTTCCAGCTTCAGCATCATTCCTTCCAATGAACACCCAGGGCTGATCTCCTTCAGAATGGACTGGTTGGATCTCCTTGCAGTCCAAGGGGCTCTCAAGAGTCTTCTCCAACACCACAGTTCAAAAGCATCAATTCTTCGGCACTCAGCTTTCTTCACAGTGCAACTCTTACATCCGTAGATGACCACTGGAAAGACCATAGCCTTGACTAGACGGACCTTCGACCTTCGTTGGCAAAGTAATGTCTCTGCTTAGTACAGAGTTTAAGCTGAGTTGTTTTGTTGTGTAATCATCAGCTCTGTGCTTAAAGATAAAAGTTTGTCCTTTTCTCCTCCTTGAGAATTACAGAACACTTTCTATCCTCCTTGAGAGCCCCAGACCCCTTTCTCCCCTTCGGGTACCCCGGACTTCTCAACCTACCTAGGAAGTGACTCTCTCAGATCTTTGGCCAAAGAGAAGTTTGTTTATTAAAGTCCCAGAGGAAGCTTAACCTTTCCCTGAGTTCTCAGCCTGTCCTTCAACATGTATCATGTATTCTTTCACACGCCAGTGGTGCTGCAGCTCCATCAGACACAAAGGCAAGGTTTGTATCCACAACACTGGCCATCTTCCTGCTGTGAGCTGGTTTTTCTTGAGTGTGAAGAGCGTGAGGTGGGCTGCCTTGCCCACTCTTCTCTTTGTGGGCTTGGATCTATCGGCTACTCAATTCTTAGTCCATATAGATCAGAGCTGATGCCCCAAGCTTCTAACCCCTGATCTGGTGCAGGTATCATCACAGTTGTCATATTTGGGAGATAGAATCGGAAAATCGGAAAGTACTGGCTGCTTTTTAATTTTATCTGGCACCTCAGAACCTGTATGGAACTGTCTCAGTCCCTGTTTGCCTCTTGAGATCCCTCAGCCGTTTCTGCTGTTCTCCTTTTGTCCCATACATGTCAGGGTGTGTGGAATAGGCTGGTGGATTGGATCTTCTGTGCCTGTTACTTAGGAAAACTGTAAGGACAGCAGTCCAACAAAGGGGATATGTGTGAATCTTTCAGGCTCTTGGCTTGGCATCTCTGAGTGGACCAAATAGTCCCATCTCAAGGTCTTCGGATATGAGACCCCCAGATCATAGTTTTAGCTCTTGTACTGGTCTATCTAGTCTGGGAGTGTAGACTCTTCCTGATTTTGCTTTCTCCTTAGTTTGTATAATTTTTCCTTTTAAATTTGATTTTGAAGTATGTGGCTCTAGGGTCTGAAGTCATGTCCAGTTTCTTTGCTGTGGTAATCTGCCTGTGTTTACGGGGCAGCTCCTCATGGACTCTCTGTGGTGTGGGTTTACTGGGCAAGAGAACAATTTTAAAGGAGAATACTTTCCCTTATTGTTTGTAATGTTTTCCTGCTGCATACAGAATTACTACTTGAAGCTACTTAGTATAGTGGTCAGCATGTTCTGTGATATGAGAAAGTACCTGAAGACCTTGACCTGTACATGTTTTTCTGGCTTTGAGTGATGTCAGAAAAGCCTGCGTGAAGGGCACTGTGATAGTGTTGTTCACGTGTGCTATCACCATGCCCTTTGAGCCTCACCAAGAGGTGTAGAAACTTCTCCTGACAAGGGTACTGTCCAGGTCCACACCCTCATAGTTGTGAGGCTGTTGACTAAACTGTTGCTGATGCTGCATGCTTGTCACCTGGGTGCTATTGATCACTTTGCCTCCACACTTAATATTGTAGCAACTTAATGACAGATCTTATGTAGTGGAGTGATAACTTCAGTGATGAACCATCATTTGTTTTTTTTTCAAGGCATAGCTACTTTCCTTTTTTAATATTTGTATGCATTATAAATGATTGTCTTTTATTTTTTTCATTAATTTTCTATTTTATGTTACTCTTTGTGTTTTATTTGCAATATGTGGACTGGTTGATTAAGACAGTGCCCCCACCCCTATGGTGGAATTGGTGATCAGTAATTTTTACAGTTCTTTATGTATTCTTGATGTTAAGCTATTATTGAATATATGATTGGCAATTTTTTGGTATTATAGTTTACATTGTTTTTTCACTGCTGAGGATGGTTTACTGCACAATATTTGATAATTAGGATGTGTGCAATTTATTTCTTTTTATTTTGTTGGCATCAGCTTTTGGTGTTGTATCATAAATCATTGGTGAATCCACTGTCAAGAATAATTTTTAAGTTATCTATATGGAATTATGGATGCTAGGCAAACTTATTGTGATAATCGTTTACCAGTTTACATATCAGTTAATTTTTCTCTGTAGCTTAAACTTATACAATGATATTTATCATTGTAAGAGTTGCTTATACAACCCCCTGTATGTCACTGTTTAAAGAGTTGGGTTTAGAAAGGGAAATGATTAAAACACGTTGGATAAAAGAAACAGTAACACAGTTTATAATCATTTAAAGTGTCTTGCTTCTAAAAGGCTGTGGTTAGTGACCCAAATGATCACATCCCTTAAGTCCTCCATCTCAGACACCCAGGTACTGACTCTGAGTTTGTTGAACTCAGCACTATGCTGTTTGCTGTTTTGTAGGGTGTGAGTAGAGAATAGTCCATTTCTGCCCAGGCAAAGTTTTGTATTTGTAATATAGAGACTAGTCCCATAACTGCCCAAGGTCCCAGATCCCTGCATTGCTTCAGCCTCACTAGCAGGATCTGAGCACAACGTATGCTGTGAAAAACAGCTTTTTATTGAGAATAAAGCCTTTTAGTCTTAAGAGAAAGTATCTCGGCTTCTGACATAACTTGAAACTTTTACCTGAGCAGTGTTACAGAAGGTAATTTATTGCTGTCAAGGTAACAGGTCCCGCCCCCCTCCGCGGCCCGCCCCTCCCACGAGCTGTGCGCACGGCGGCTGCTCTTCCCGCCCCTGGTCGGAAGCTCTAATACAAAAGCCCTTTCACACAGAGTCGGAAGTTGGAGAGCGGGGAGCCGAATTCCCCGAGAGGCGTCTAAGCTTGCTTCTAGGGTAAGTTTGCAGAGCTCGTCACCCCTCCAATCCCCACCTCCGTCTCCGCTCACTCGTCCTCATGGTGTGGGAATTCTCAGCGACCTGAAAACCCTGGCACCCGGTGCTCGGCCCGAATAGACGCTGCCGCTGCCGTTGCGGCCCAGTTATCTTTCTGTTTGGATTTTAAGTGTTTCTGACGCGGTTTCGGCCCTCGGTCCATGTAGACACCGCCTCTGGCGACATTTTCCTACTTAAAAGCCTTTTTTATCTCTGGCCTCGCCAAGTAAAGCCCTCTCTCGCCAGTTGGAGTAGCACCCCGCCGCGTCGCCTTTCCGACCCCTGGAGGCAGAGCCCGTTGCCATCGCTGGCGGAGAGGCTGCGCCCTCTGCCTGGTCCTGGGATTTCGGACAGCCCGCCCGCTCCCGAGCCCCCTCTGTCCCGGCCTCTCTTTCCTCGTCACCTCAGGCCGGTCCTTCTGCCCCGTAGGCCCCCCTTTTCTGTCAGCCCGTTCCCTCACCCCGCGTAGGGTAGGTGACCTGGGCCAGCCATGTGACAGCCAGTGCTGTAAAATAGAGAAGTATTAATAAATTAAATTAATAAATAAATTAAATCGCCTCCAGGGATTGGAAAACAGCATTGGGAGAACTGCCCTGTATCAGTGATAGGAGTGGGGAGGCGAAGGGCGATGAGGAACGTCAGAGGTGGAGAGTCCCTAACTGGGTTTTGGCCGAGTTTGAGTCAGGCCTCTTGGGCCGAGTTGTGTTTTCACCGGTTGGGGTCCCGCCACATGGATTCAAGTCTCAATCTGAGGTGGCCTGTTTTATCATGGTGCTGGGGGAGAAAGAGGCGAAACGGTAAGGAGCAGAGGAAGAAAGGGCTGGAAGGAAGCATAGCCACATGGCCTGCTAGAGAGTGGGGAGGCAGGGAGAGTCACAGCGAGAGAAGGGGAGTAATCTGGAGCACAGAGAGGGAGCCGAAATGGGGGAAGAAAGAGGCAGACATAGGTATGGATTTTTGAAAGACTCAGGAAGGTTGGGGAGAGAGAGCATTTCGAGGGGGAACGAATTGCAGCAGCCTGGGACAGGACACGTGTGAGGGAGGAAATAGGACAGGAACAGCAGGACAGCAGAGGGGGAGAAAAAGAGACACCGAGACCCAGATGAAATAGGGAGCTAGGTGAACAGACGGGTAAGCTCGATCCAGGTGTGGCCAGTTGTTTGGATGCAGATTATTTTTTTAGTTATACAGAGGAGGATGAGAATTTCAAAACTCCTGTCTATAAGGCTTGTATTTTTTTTATTAGTTGTGGCAGAAGATGACTTTCATTTGCAAACCCTGTTGAGCCTGGGGCAGTGGCTTGATTCACTGAGTTTTGAATGACCCCCTTCCCTTGTCCTATCATGAGACAGAGGTCAGGGAAGAAGAGACCTGGGGCAAGAAATGACTGACTCTAGAGAGTCACTCTGTGGTAGCTCTTTTTTTTTTTTTTTTTAAATTTTTTTGGCTGTGCTGCCTTTGGTTCTGTGTCGTGGGCTCAGGAGTTGTGGCTCCCAGGTTCTAAAGCACAGGCTCAGTAGTTGTGCACAGGCTTAGTTGCTTGCACTTGTGGGATCTTCCTGAACCAGGGATAGAACTCATGTCCCCTGCATTGTCAGGCAGATTCTTATCACTGTATCATTATTGGGTAGCATTTTTAAAGGAACACTTAAAAAAAAAAAAGAAAAACAGATTCACATTTTCTCCTTTCTTTATGTATGGTGCTTTTTGTAGCTTGGAATAGGTCTTAATTCATTCAGTTTCTGTAATCATTTTTAACTTCAGAAATAAGCTTTTTTAGTTTCCAGTATTCTACTTTTATCATCCTTTTCTAAATATGATTATTCTCCATTTTTTTAAAACTTTGACACCAGATTTTTAGATTAAAAAGAATTCACAGTTTTTTTCCAAATTTTTTTCAGATTCATTCCTTGCCTGAGTGCTTTCTTCCCTTCATCTCATACATTTGAAATTTTCTTTGTTAAGTAGTAAATCATCTTAGACTATTTTGTGCCATACCTAGCAAAAGTGTCACCTTGTTTATCAGTTCTAATGAGGTAGATGAACCTAGAGTCTGTTATACAGAGGGAAATAAGTCAGAAAGAGAAAGACAAATACTGTATATTAATGCATGTATATGGAATGTAGAAAGATGGTACCAGTGATTCTACATGCAGGGCAACAAAGGAAGACACAGATGTAAAGAACAGACTTTTGGACACAGTGGGAGAGGGTGAGGGTGGGGTGATTTGAGAGAATAGCACTGAAACATGTAAATTACTATATGTAAAATAGAATAATCAGTGCAAGTTGGATGCATGAAGCAGGGCACCCAAAGCCAGTGCTCTGGAACAACCCAGAGAGATCTAGTGAGGAGGGAGGTGGAAGGGGGTTCAGAATGGGGGGGCTGCTTCTGCTGCTAAGTCCTGTCAGTTGTGTCCGACTCTGTGCAACCCCGTAGACGGCAGCCCAATGGGCTCCTCTGTCCCTGGGATTCTCCAGGCAAGGATACTGGCATGGGTTGCCATTTCCTTCTCCAATGCATGGAAGTGAAAGTGAAGTTGCTCAGTCATGTCTGACTCTTAGCGACCCCATGGACTGCAGCCTAACAGGCTCCACCATCCATGGGATTTTCCAGGCAGGAGTACTGGAGTGGGGTGCCATTATAGTCACTAGCAGTCTGTTAATGAAGGAAAGGAGTGTTTTAAAACTCAGAATGGCACCAGGACCCTCGTCCATAAAATGCATTTTGGGATAATCTTGGCGCCAGATGATTCATCCCAGGCCAAAAAATGATTAACTTGAATCTTGTAGAAGGGCAGATTACCATGCAAATGGTTTTGTTTACAGTTATACTGGTTTGTGAAGTAGATTCTGAGCCATTAGGTGGAACCTACTTGAAGACAGAGTCTGGGGTAAATGCATAGTCCATTAACATAGCTTAGGACAAACATTTCCTTAAGAAAAATGGATTGGTTAACTCAAGGTTTGAGAATAGTTAACTTCAGATGAAATAGTTGTCATTATGGGAACACAGTATGTTAACAGAAACCTCCTTTTAAATTTGTATAGAGAAGGAAAAAAATATCGCAGTTTGTTTCCTCCTGCCACTTAAGAGTGATAAAAATGTCTGACACTTGCAGCCTATTTCCTCCATTTGGAGACCCCTGGCCTTCCTGCCTGTTACCCTCTCATTCCCCCCTTTTCTTTTAGAAGAATTATGTTGCCTAGGGAAAAGGGGCATGGTTCTCATTCCATAACTGCTTCCAAGCTGACAAGGGGCGTTGTCCCTAAATTGGTGAGGCAACATATTCTCCTAACCCTCATACCGAAGATGTCTGATCCAGGGGCCCCCAAATAGTAGTTGGAAGAAGCTGCAACAGTAGGAGGAGTTTGAGCAACTATTGCAGGAAGAGGGACCCCTTCCAGGGCCCGAAACTGAGCTCTTGTCTAACACTCGGAAATGCATTGTCCGAGGAGACACATGTGCTGACAAAGCAAGAGATTTTATTGGGAAAGGGCACCCAGGTGGAGAGCAATAGGGTAAGGGAACCCAGGAGAACTGCTCTGCTGTGTGGCCCGCAGTCTCAGATTTTATGATGATGAGATTAGTTTCCAGGTGGTCTTTGGCCAATCATTCTAATTTGGAGTCTTTCCTGGTGGTGCACGCATCACTAGACAAGATGGATGCTAGCAAGAGGGATTCTGGGACGTGGACAGACGCTCGGTGTCTCCTTTCGACCTTTCCCGAACTCTTCAGGTTGGTGGTGTCTTATCAGTTTCATATTCCTTATCAGGATCTCATGTCATAAAACAACTCATGCAAATGGTTACTACGGTGCCTGGCCAGGGCGGGCAGTTTCAATCAGTGTGCTTCCCCTAACACAACCATTTGTAACTTAAAAGCTTTCATGCAACTAGAAACAAATCCAGTTACACAGTTACAGATGCAGGGAGCAAACAGCAAAAAACAAAACAATCAGAATTATTGTAATTAAGATAGTTTTCCACCATGGGGCACTAGTTAACATCTCCCAAAATGAGGCAATTGAGGCTTCGGGAATATCGATAGCCCCAGTCATCTTGTTCATGTGTTTAGTAAAATGAATAACATTAGTGCTCATATTAGATATATATGTACGGCATTGGGTATGAATAACGGCACAAGTTCCTCCTTGTGCAGCTGTCAGAATATCTAAAGCCAATCTGTTTTGTAAAACCACCTTTCTAATTTGTGCTTGTTCAGCATTAAGAGTTGAGATAGCTTTTTGAGAATCTTGTAATGCCTGTTGAGTAAAATTAGTCAAAGCATCTACTTGTAGCATAACATCTGTAGTTCCCAAAGAGGGAACAAAGACTGCAGCCAGATAATCATACCAGTGAAATACACACCTTGCCCACCGAGTTTTAAGGTGGAGTAAATTAGCAGGCTTTTCTGGAAGATCTGAAAATATAAAGCCGTGAGTAAAGGCTAGACCCAGGTTGCATCTCCCTATCTAACCAAGGGAAGCCATGCCCATGGGTAAGAGCCATGTATTCAATAGGTCCTATTTGGAGCAAGCCAGCTGACTGAGATACCAGTCCCAATTAGTGCCTGGCCAGACAAAGGGAGGACCTGAATTCGGGTTGGGAAACACGGGAATGATTACGTTGCATACATCCTGAGGCAAAAATCCCAATTGTTTCTAATCATTGTAATTAAGTTGTTGGCTGACTTTTGGGGATGGCTCTGTTTGTTCCCAGCATATAGGGGGCAGTAGATACTAGACGTCCTTTTTTAGGAGTTAGCCATATAACCTCATCCCATATTTGATAAACGTCAGGTAAAAAACCATTAGATCCAGATCTATTTGCCTTATGTGTAGCAAAATAGTCATTAAACCGAGACAATGTATAATCAAAATTCAAAGTCATGTTATGTCCATATGTTATGTCCATAGTTAAAGTACAAAGTTGCACCAGTCCATTTTAGGGTTGGTAGATGTCATCAGATGTAGAAGAGGCATCACATATGATTGCTGTCGAAGGTATTCACAGACTTGGAGAAAGTCTTTTTCTTGAAGTGGAGATGTCCACCACAGGAAGCCTTTCACTGATGAAGAGGGGAGTGCTCTGCAGACCCAGCAGTTAGACCAATTGTGGAATGCAGCGTAGGAGTGACCCCACGATAGGAAGGCATTGTCTTGAGGATCAAATGGCACACTCAGGATTTTTGGAGTCAGCAGACGCAGGCTCACATAGATTATCAGGCCCATCTGAAAAGTACAAAGTCAGAGCATAGAAAGTAAAGACATAAAATGAAGTCACTTAGTTCTGGTCAGGGTGCCGCCTCTTAACTCAAGTGTCATGTACCCACAAATCAATTCCTGGCACTTTGACAGCTGTGGAAGAAGAAAGAATAACCTGGTAAGGGCCTTCCCAGAGGGGCTCAAGGGATGGACCCCCAGATCCCAATGTTTTTATGAGGACCTCAGTACCTGGCTCAAATAGAGGCTTGCTTGACTCAGAGGCTGGATCAGGAGTCGTCTCCCGGAGTTCTGTTAATACCTGTTGAAAAGCTGAGAACTGAGTTACATAACTAGTTAATTCCAAGGCTTCAGGGTCTATAACGATGTCTGTGCATAAGAAAGGCCTTCCATAAATACATTCAAAGGGGGACAGTCCCACCTTTTTTGGGGCAGTTCGAGCCCTCATTAAAGCTATGGGTAGGACTTTAATCCAATTGTCCTGCGTCTCTTGGGTTGATTTGCGCAGGTGTCTTTTGATGTCATTAGCTTTTTCAACCTTTCCTGAAGATTGGGGTCTCCAGGAACAGTGTAAGTGATACTCTATTTCTAGAGCTTTAGATACCCCTGAGTTACAGCAGCGTTAAATGCGGAGCTATTGTTACTCTGAAGGCTCCGTGGCAGCCCAAACCTGGGGCTAATTTCATGGATTAAAACCTCCTTAGCCTGCTTACTATGACAGGGGAAAGCCTCAATCCATCCAGTAAAAGTATCTACCCAAACTTGTAAGCAAGAATATCAAATTAGCTTTTGGCATATGAGTAAAATCAATTTCCCAGCCCTCTCCGGGATACTTTCCACTTTGTTGTAATCCAGATAATGCTAGCTTCTCAGTCTTTGGGTTATTTTTCTGACAAACCTCACACCTTTTGATAATGTTCTTTAAAGTTTTCATTAAATTTTTACCTTCAAACAAACGAGAAGCCATTTGGTAAGTACTCTCTGCACCCAAATGAAAACTCTGATGTAAATCCTTAAGAATTTTCCATTGAGCATTTTCAGGAATTATTAATCGTCCATCCTCAGACTGTAACCATCCTTTATCCGTAATCTTTGCTCGTCTTTTCTCATATCTTTCTAATTCTTCCTCAGTATATTGTGGTTTTTCCTGTTCCACAGGACCTGTCCAGATCAAAGGTGTCTGCAGTGAAGGGGTTTCATAAAGCGCCGGCTTTTCTGGCTTTAGAGTCAGCCAGCTGATTACCTTCAGCTGCTTTACTCCCATCCCTGCTGTGCCTTTTGCAACGCATAACAGCTACTTCTTTAGGACAGTATATCGCAGTTAAAAGTCTCTCGATCTCTCTGAGATGCTTAATAGGTTCTCCTGTTGCTGTTTTAAGCTGTCTTTCTTTCCATATTGCAGCATGAGCATGTAAAGTCAAATAAGCATACTTAGAATCCATGTCGATATTTACTCACTGCCCTTTGCTTAACTCTAGAGCTCAGGTCAGAGCCACAAGGTCCACTAACTGAGCACTGGTTCCCTGCGGGAGAGATTTTGTTTCTGAAACATGTTCAGGTGTAACTTGCTTTACGCTTTCCATCCTGAACAAAAAAACTGCCATCTGTAAATATTTCCGTATCAGGATTGACTAATGGGGTATCCTTTAGATCCTCCCAAGCTGCATAGTTTAAAGTTAGAAATTGGGAACAATCGTGATCAGGTGTTTCATTTTCCTTCTCAGGAAGGAAAGTTGCAGGATTTAAATGTTCACAAACTTTAAGCTTAGTTACTGGTCCTTCTAACAACAATGACTGATATTTAAGAAGCCTACTGTCTGTGATCCAAATATTAACCTTAGAATTTAAGATTCCACTCACATCATGAGAAGTCAGGACAGTAAGCTTCAGGTGCTAATAAAGCTGCTGCCCAAATTACTCTTAGGCAGTGGGGCCACCCACATCAAATTACATCTAATTTCCTACTTAGATAAGCAATAGGTTGCTGGTGAGGCCCTCGGGCCTGTGTCAAAATTCCCAAGGCCATACCTTTTCTTTCAGTGACAAACAAATTAAATCCTGACCCTGTGGGCAAGCTCAAAGTGGGAGCTTGCAGGAGGGCAGTCTGAAGAACCTTAAAAGCCTTCTGAGTATCTGATGACCAAAGCAGTTTGTCTGTTTGGGCCTGCTGAGTTTCAGCTATAAGTTTATATAAAGGCCAGGCAAGTTCCCCATAACCCGGAATCCAAATATGACAGTAGCCTCTGATTCCCAGAAATCTTCTCAGTTGTCTTAAAGTCATAGTGAAGAAGGAATTCATAGGGCTTGGACTCCATCTTAGGCCTGTTCATGCTGACCATGCTTGGCCACTTTTCCAATGGACTCTGAACTCTGTGTTTAGTGCCTATGAAAACAGCAATAGAAGGATAAGACCCCTCCAGACAGGGGAACCTTGAAGATTGTATCTAGGTTACTCATCACCTAAGAGAAAACATACACTAATCACCCCTTCCTCTAGACGGGCCATAAATTTTTCTGTATCTATTGGAGTGTAACCTTTGGTTTATTTATTATTGGCTAATTGAGCACATGAGCACATAGCACGTGAATGATGGGGTTATTGGGATTGTATTTTCCTTGATTTATGTAAGTCTCAAGGAATTTGGAATGGTGGGTTCAGAAACGTACACATGGGGTATAAAAGATTTTCACAAATGCTGGTCAGGGTCCTTGCCTAAGAGGAGACCCTCTTTGGCCCGCCAGTGTAATAAACTACACTCCACTATCTGCATTGTCCTTCTGAGTGAGTTTGTTTCCCAGAATGCGTGGCTACAACATTTGGTGCATTGGCCGGGAAACTCCTCACTTTGAAGAGACAGGTCTCATTTGAGACCACCCTGAGGCTTTGTAGCTTGAATTTCCTAGAGGTGAGAAGGTGCCTTGCCCCTCTGGAAGAATTCAGCCTTTCAACGCCCGGTTTCTTCACTTTGGCAGGTAGTGAACAAGGGAACTGAGTGCTCAGGTGAGGAGGAACCCACCCGGCAGGGTGGAAGAGGGCCTGATCACCCCCCTGGAATAGGCAAGCAGCAGCGATTGCTTGGTACACAGGTCGACGAGCGTGCTACGGTTTAGGAAGGAAATTTGTGAAGGTCATTTAGGACGTGTGTCCATGCCATCTCAGGGAAAATTATTACCAGCGATTGCCAGGGGATTTTTAGGATAGGAAACTGGTCCTTGTATGCTCGTATTCTGTCCTCCCCCAGGAGATGTCCCATCTGCTGTGAAATTCTCGAGCTCCTCGCAATTGTTAGGCTAGAAGGAAGGAGATACATAAGTGATTATGAATTGGCTTTCCTGGAGATGGCCTGGGACATGGGATATTTAACCCATCTGTGTTTTCATCCACACCTGATCAAGCCCACCAAGGCAGAACGGACTTCAAGGGGGAAACAGTCTTGGACCACGTGGTGTTCTGGTTCAGCTATGCTGACCGGCAGGTGAAGGCATGCCGATCCCTCTTCTCCCTCTGGGATTTGGCAGGTAAGGCTCTTCTCACCCCAATTAGGAAGGAGGCAGGATGGCAATTTAAGTGTCACTGAGTGGAAATATCAGAAGTACATAATGTACTGAGAACTTCGTAGACAGATGAAAAGGAAAAGTAGAAGAATGTCCGAGAAGGTAAGCAAGATGGGAGGAAGTGAATCTAAGGCAACTGTATTGGAGTGCATGATTAAAAATTTTAAGAAGGGATTAGGAGGAGACTATGGGTTGAAGATGAAGCCTAACCGCCTCTACATACTCCGTGAGGTCGAATGGCCCCCTATGGGAGTAGGATGGCCACCAGAGAACACCATGATCTTAAAAATAGTGGAAGCAGTCTATACAGTAGTCACAGGAGAGCCAGGACACCTGGATCAATATCCGTATATTGACTCATGGCTAGGGTTAGCTCGACTCTTCTACTTGGACAAGGTTCTGTATCCAGAAGGGAAAGGGGAAAATATTAATGGCACAAAAATTGACTGATTATAAAAAAGGAAATTCTACAGGATTTGGATGGGGATGACCTGACCCCTTCCCCATACTGGATAATGGCAGACCTGCCTCCCAGTGCTCCACCAGGACCGGAGGCCGCCTTAATGCCCAATCCAGTGCCAGCTGAAGTCCTGCAGCAGCCGCTGCTCCTCTGCCAGCTCTCCCCGAGGTCGTAGAGCCGCCACCTCGGCAGGCTCCAATCCTGGTGACAGAAGCCTCTGGCCAACACTTCCAGGATCCTGCTCCAGCTGAACTGCCCAAGCTATACCTGCCTCTCCCGGTGAGTACTGACAAGAAGGGGAGGGAGACGTTGGAATTAAGCAGAGACTGTGCTCTGCCAGAGAGCCAGAGGGAATGAGAGAGAACAGGCAAAAGATTTACAATGCTAGCTGCTGCTCTAGGAAAGTCTTATCTCGGGCCCTCCGGAAAACTTCCTCTGCCCCACAGACAGGACAGGCCTTCAACTGGTCCCAGTGGAGGCCCCGGGGCCCTGTTACAGCCAAACCAGTGTGCCTGGTGCCAAGCTTTTGGCCACTGGAAGAATGAATGCCCTAAGGCAAGGAAGGAAGAGGAAGTTCCCACAGTTGTGGGCTTGCTGACTTGGAAATTAAATAGGGCTGCTGGGACTCAGAGGTATCAGGTCCCTGAGAACCCATGGTAATCTTAAAAGTGGGGGACCAAAACACTGACTTCATGGTGGATACAGGAGCAGAACTGTTGGTAGTAACAAAACCTGTGGCACCACTGTCCAAAAAGACTACCGCTGTAACTGGGGTAACAGAAGAGAGGATTAAATTGTTTTGCCAGCCCAGAAAATGTCAGATGGGGGGGGGCACCAAGTGATTCTTGAATTCCTCCACATTCCTGAGTGCCCAGTACCCCTGTTGGGAAGAGACTTGCTCTCCAAACTTGGAGCACAAGTGACTTTCTCCCTTGAGGAGAGACCCACCTTCCGGATGGACACTATGACTTATTTGCTCTACTCCACGAAAATTAGTGGAGGTTGCATGAGCCTCTGAAAGAAGAACCGGGTGGGCCAGAAGAGCATGAGAGAGAGCTAACTTCCCCCTCAAGCTAGCTAAACATCAAGCCCCAGTGATAATAGAGCTCATCCCGGTTAGAAAGCGCTAGTACCCGCTACTGATAGAGGCCTGGGCCGGCATACTGCCCCACATCAATAGATTGAAGCAAGCAGGCATTCTAGTAGAGGGCCAGTCAGCTTGGAATACACCAATCCAGTCAAAAAGGAAGGAGGACAGGACTATCAGCCTGTACAGGACTCAGGCTAGTCAACGAGGCTATTGTGACTTTACACCCCACTGTTCCAAACCCCTATACCTTACTTAGCCTCCTCCCGCCAAGGACTAAAGTTTATACTCGCCTAGATCTCAAGGATGCCGCCTTCTGCATACGCCTCACCCCAGCATCACAGCCCATCTTTGCCTTTGAATGGGAAGATCCAGTTGGGGGCACCAAGCAACAGCTCATCTGGACTCCCCCACAAGGGTTTAAGAACTCCCCAGCCATCTTTGGGGAAGCCTTGGCTTCTGACCTGAACTCATTCCATCCAGAAGAGTATGAATGTTGGCTCCTACAATATGGGGATGACCTGCTGCTGGCTCCCGAGACCAAGGAAGAATGCTGGAAAGGGACAAAAGCACTGCTCCAGCTGCTGATGGAAGCGGGTTACCAGGTGTGGAAGAAGAAGGCACAGGTCTGCAAGGAGGAGGTAACGTAGCTGGGGTTTGTTTTAAAGAAGGACACAAGGTTCCAGACCCCAGTTGGGTCCTATATAGTGATGACACTAGCCTGATAAAACAAGGACAATGGCTGTCAGATTAGCCAAAGTGGAAGGGGCCATCAAGACTGAAAAGGGATGGTGGGAATTGCCAAGTGGCAAATTATTGGTACCGGAGAAGCTGGCACACACTCTGGTAAGCCAAACACACCAAGCGACCCACCTTGGCCATGCTGCCTGCTCACAGGTTAATGCTGCCTCTTGGGTATTCAGACAAAAACGTCCGGGTATTCAGCTGAAGGGTATGCTGCCCTTTGAACACCTGGGAGTGGACTTCACTGAAATGAAACCTCACCGACACTACTGTTACCTGCTGGTCATGGTATGTACATTCTCGGGATTGGTAGAAGCTTTTCCTACCTGGACTGAAAGAGCATCAGAAGTAGCCTGGTGCCTGCTTAGGGAAATGGTTCCCAGATTTGGACTTCTACCAGCATTGGTTCAGACAATGACCTGGCTTTTGTAGCTGATTTAGTACAGTTCAGTTCAGTCACTCAGTCTTGTCCGACTCCTTGTGACCCCATGAATCGCAGCACGCCAGGCCTCCCTGTCCAGCACCAACTCCTGGAGTTCGCTCAGACTCACGTCCATCGAGTCGGTGATGCCATCCAACCATCTCATCCTCCGTCATCCCCTCTCCTCCTGCCCCCAATCCCTCCCAGCATCAGAGTCTTTTCCAATGAGTCAACTCTTCGCATGAGTTGTCCAAAGTACTGGAGTTTGAGCTTTAGCATCATTCCTTCCAAAGAACATCCAGGACTGATCTTTAGAATGGACTGGTTGGATTTCCTTGCAGCCCAAGGGACTCTCAGGAGTCTTCTCCAACACCACAGTTCAAAAGCATCAATTCTTCAGCGCTCAGCTTTCTTACTATCTGCATTGTCCTTCTGAGTGAGTTTGTTTCCCAGAATGCGTGGCTACAACATTTGGTGCATTGGCCGGGAAACTCCTCACTTTGAAGAGACAGGTCTCATTTGAGACCACCCTGAGGCTTTGTAGCTTGAATTTCCTAGAGGTGAGAAGGTGCCTTGCCCCTCTGGAAGAATTCAGCCTTTCAACGCCCGGTTTCTTCACTTTGGCAGGTAGTGAACAAGGGAACTGAGTGCTCAGGTGAGGAGGAACCCACCCGGCAGGGTGGAAGAGGGCCTGATCACCCCCCTGGAATAGGCAAGCAGCAGCGATTGCTTGGTACACAGGTCGACGAGCGTGCTACGGTTTAGGAAGGAAATTTGTGAAGGTCATTTAGGACGTGTGTCCATGCCATCTCAGGGAAAATTATTACCAGCGATTGCCAGGGGATTTTTAGGATAGGAAACTGGTCCTTGTATGCTCGTATTCTGTCCTCCCCCAGGAGATGTCCCATCTGCTGTGAAATTCTCGAGCTCCTCGCAATTGTTAGGCTAGAAGGAAGGAGATACATAAGTGATTATGAATTGGCTTTCCTATTACCAGCGATTGCCAGGGGATTTTTAGGATAGGAAACTGGTCCTTGTATGCTCGTATTCTGTCCTCCCCCAGGAGATGTCCCATCTGCTGTGAAATTCTCGAGCTCCTCGCAATTGTTAGGCTAGAAGGAAGGAGATACATAAGTGATTATGAATTGGCTTTCCTGGAGATGGCCTGGGACATGGGATATTTAACCCATCTGTGTTTTCATCCACACCTGATCAAGCCCACCAAGGCAGAACGGACTTCAAGGGGGAAACAGTCTTGGACCACGTGGTGTTCTGGTTCAGCTATGCTGACCGGCAGGTGAAGGCATGCCGATCCCTCTTCTCCCTCTGGGATTTGGCAGGTAAGGCTCTTCTCACCCCAATTAGGAAGGAGGCAGGATGGCAATTTAAGTGTCACTGAGTGGAAATATCAGAAGTACATAATGTACTGAGAACTTCGTAGACAGATGAAAAGGAAAAGTAGAAGAATGTCCGAGAAGGTAAGCAAGATGGGAGGAAGTGAATCTAAGGCAACTGTATTGGAGTGCATGATTAAAAATTTTAAGAAGGGATTAGGAGGAGACTATGGGTTGAAGATGAAGCCTAACCGCCTCTACATACTCCGTGAGGTCGAATGGCCCCCTATGGGAGTAGGATGGCCACCAGAGAACACCATGATCTTAAAAATAGTGGAAGCAGTCTATACAGTAGTCACAGGAGAGCCAGGACACCTGGATCAATATCCGTATATTGACTCATGGCTAGGGTTAGCTCGACTCTTCTACTTGGACAAGGTTCTGTATCCAGAAGGGAAAGGGGAAAATATTAATGGCACAAAAATTGACTGATTATAAAAAAGGAAATTCTACAGGATTTGGATGGGGATGACCTGACCCCTTCCCCATACTGGATAATGGCAGACCTGCCTCCCAGTGCTCCACCAGGACCGGAGGCCGCCTTAATGCCCAATCCAGTGCCAGCTGAAGTCCTGCAGCAGCCGCTGCTCCTCTGCCAGCTCTCCCCGAGGTCGTAGAGCCGCCACCTCGGCAGGCTCCAATCCTGGTGACAGAAGCCTCTGGCCAACACTTCCAGGATCCTGCTCCAGCTGAACTGCCCAAGCTATACCTGCCTCTCCCGGTGAGTACTGACAAGAAGGGGAGGGAGACGTTGGAATTAAGCAGAGACTGTGCTCTGCCAGAGAGCCAGAGGGAATGAGAGAGAACAGGCAAAAGATTTACAATGCTAGCTGCTGCTCTAGGAAAGTCTTATCTCGGGCCCTCCGGAAAACTTCCTCTGCCCCACAGACAGGACAGGCCTTCAACTGGTCCCAGTGGAGGCCCCGGGGCCCTGTTACAGCCAAACCAGTGTGCCTGGTGCCAAGCTTTTGGCCACTGGAAGAATGAATGCCCTAAGGCAAGGAAGGAAGAGGAAGTTCCCACAGTTGTGGGCTTGCTGACTTGGAAATTAAATAGGGCTGCTGGGACTCAGAGGTATCAGGTCCCTGAGAACCCATGGTAATCTTAAAAGTGGGGGACCAAAACACTGACTTCATGGTGGATACAGGAGCAGAACTGTTGGTAGTAACAAAACCTGTGGCACCACTGTCCAAAAAGACTACCGCTGTAACTGGGGTAACAGAAGAGAGGATTAAATTGTTTTGCCAGCCCAGAAAATGTCAGATGGGGGGGGGCACCAAGTGATTCTTGAATTCCTCCACATTCCTGAGTGCCCAGTACCCCTGTTGGGAAGAGACTTGCTCTCCAAACTTGGAGCACAAGTGACTTTCTCCCTTGAGGAGAGACCCACCTTCCGGATGGACACTATGACTTATTTGCTCTACTCCACGAAAATTAGTGGAGGTTGCATGAGCCTCTGAAAGAAGAACCGGGTGGGCCAGAAGAGCATGAGAGAGAGCTAACTTC
The DNA here is from genome assembly GCA_006410675.1 of Oreotragus oreotragus. Taxonomy (NCBI): domain Eukaryota; kingdom Metazoa; phylum Chordata; class Mammalia; order Artiodactyla; family Bovidae; genus Oreotragus; species Oreotragus oreotragus. Next base: position 239,777 of record SJYX01017493.1, on the reverse strand, counting down.
CCCCTCAAGCTAGCTAAACATCAAGCCCCAGTGATAATAGAGCTCATCCCGGTTAGAAAGCGCTAGTACCCGCTACTGATAGAGGCCTGGGCCGGCATACTGCCCCACATCAATAGATTGAAGCAAGCAGGCATTCTAGTAGAGGGCCAGTCAGCTTGGAATACACCAATCCAGTCAAAAAGGAAGGAGGACAGGACTATCAGCCTGTACAGGACTCAGGCTAGTCAACGAGGCTATTGTGACTTTACACCCCACTGTTCCAAACCCCTATACCTTACTTAGCCTCCTCCCGCCAAGGACTAAAGTTTATACTCGCCTAGATCTCAAGGATGCCGCCTTCTGCATACGCCTCACCCCAGCATCACAGCCCATCTTTGCCTTTGAATGGGAAGATCCAGTTGGGGGCACCAAGCAACAGCTCATCTGGACTCCCCCACAAGGGTTTAAGAACTCCCCAGCCATCTTTGGGGAAGCCTTGGCTTCTGACCTGAACTCATTCCATCCAGAAGAGTATGAATGTTGGCTCCTACAATATGGGGATGACCTGCTGCTGGCTCCCGAGACCAAGGAAGAATGCTGGAAAGGGACAAAAGCACTGCTCCAGCTGCTGATGGAAGCGGGTTACCAGGTGTGGAAGAAGAAGGCACAGGTCTGCAAGGAGGAGGTAACGTAGCTGGGGTTTGTTTTAAAGAAGGACACAAGGTTCCAGACCCCAGTTGGGTCCTATATAGTGATGACACTAGCCTGATAAAACAAGGACAATGGCTGTCAGATTAGCCAAAGTGGAAGGGGCCATCAAGACTGAAAAGGGATGGTGGGAATTGCCAAGTGGCAAATTATTGGTACCGGAGAAGCTGGCACACACTCTGGTAAGCCAAACACACCAAGCGACCCACCTTGGCCATTCTGCCTGCTCACAGGTTAATGCTGCCTCTTGGGTATTCAGACAAAAACGTCCGGGTATTCAGCTGAAAGGTATGCTGCCCTTTGAACACCTGGGAGTGGACTTCACTGAAATGAAACCTCACCGACACTACTGTTACCTGCTGGTCATGGTATGTACATTCTCGGGATTGGTAGAAGCTTTTCCTACCTGGACTGAAAGAGCATCAGAAGTAGCCTGGTGCCTGCTTAGGGAAATGGTTCCCAGATTTGGACTTCTACCAGCATTGGTTCAGACAATGACCTGGCTTTTGTAGCTGATTTAGTACAGTTCAGTTCAGTCACTCAGTCTTGTCCGACTCCTTGTGACCCCATGAATCGCAGCACGCCAGGCCTCCCTGTCCAGCACCAACTCCTGGAGTTCGCTCAGACTCACGTCCATCGAGTCGGTGATGCCATCCAACCATCTCATCCTCCGTCATCCCCTCTCCTCCTGCCCCCAATCCCTCCCAGCATCAGAGTCTTTTCCAATGAGTCAACTCTTCGCATGAGTTGTCCAAAGTACTGGAGTTTGAGCTTTAGCATCATTCCTTCCAAAGAACATCCAGGACTGATCTTTAGAATGGACTGGTTGGATTTCCTTGCAGCCCAAGGGACTCTCAGGAGTCTTCTCCAACACCACAGTTCAAAAGCATCAATTCTTCAGCGCTCAGCTTTCTTCACAGTCCAACTCTCACATCCATACGTGACCACTGGAAAAACCATACAACAAGTAAGCAAAACTTTAAACATCAAATGGAAACTGCACACTGCATATAGGCCCAGAGTTCTGAGATGGTGGAATGAACCAACCGGATATTAAAGAGACTCTCCAAGTGGATCACAGAGACTGACTGCTCTTGGGTGGACTTCCTTCCGACAGTTCAGACTCAGGATGACCCCACAGTCCCAAGGCTATTCTCCATACACAATTGTGTATGGGAGGCCCCCTCCCATAATAAAACAGGTGTCAACAAATTTGCCTCAGGTAAGGGGTGATAGGATTTCATAGCAGATGGAACTGAGTAAGGTAATAAATCGGGTAACTAAGTTTGTACAAGAAAGGGTGCTGTTTCCCCCTTGGGGAACAGATTCATGAGTTTACACTTGGTGACCAAGTATGGGTCAAAGATTGGAAACATGATTTGCTAGCCCCTTGGTGAAAGGGCCCTTATGTTATTTTAACTACCCCTACTGCAGTTAAAGTTGCAGGTATTGTCCCTTGGATCCATCATAAGAGGGTGAAGAGAACATACCACACAGACCCAAAAAATGCTGAGTGGACTGCACAGAGGGACCTCGCTGATCCTCGAGAGACTAAGACCATCCTTAAGAAGAAAATAAGATCCTGGACGAGCCCCTTCAGGATGAAGCTGCACAATCAACTCCTGCTGCTTGGCCTCATCAACATGATTTTGAATTTAACTTCCATTTCAACTCAGGACAATGTTTTCATCTAATGGGCACATTCCTATGCAGACTTCCACAACACTTCCAACTGCTGGGTATATAGGGCTATGCCTTTGTCAGTGATGGATGGACTTCCTTGGTGGGTGTCATCATTCTGCCAAGGAGATTTTAAACCACTCTGCTCTTTTCTGGGATGACAAAAAGAGACTTTCCTCTCTCTTGTCAATCATAACCTCTCCTTGCTCTCTTGGTGTAATACCTACAGTCAATAGACTCGGGTCATGGGGTTACATTTGATATAAATGCCAGTGTAACAAAAGCCTAATCTACAACAACTGGTAAATCTACCTTATTTACATGCTAGGTGGACAAGATCCGTGTTTCAGTGGTATGAGTATATTGCTGCCTTATTTGTGCCCTCTATAGGAACAACAGATATCATGATTAAAGTAGAGGCCTTGATTAATTTCACAAAACAGGTCCTCCTAGATAGAACAAAAGTCATCCCAGCCTTAAATGAAGAGCAACTCCAAATGAGAAAAGTGGTAATTCATAATAGAATGGCTTTGGACATACTCACAGCTGCTCAAGGAGGGACCTGTGCTATAATTAAGGTTGAATGTTGTGAATACATTCCTGACTTATCTGGCAATGTATTGACTGCTTTAGATGGCATGAAAAACCAGGTAAAAACAATGTCAAATGAAAACATTCCTTTCTGGACTTCGGCCTTATCTTGGGCGAAGGGTGATTGGTGGAAAACTGTATTTACCACTGTTTTGGTTGCCTTGATAGTTCTGCTTTGTGGACCCTGAATTTTACAATGTATTATGAACTTTGTAACCCTTTGTTGATGTCATTCTCCCAAATTGGTGGTCAGAGAGCCAGGGTGCAATATATCCCTGTGAATGATGCTCATAATATGAGTTAAGAGCATCAAGAGGGGGGAATGAAGAAGGAATTCATAGGGCCTGGACTCCATCTTAGGCCTGTTCATGCTGATCATGCTCGGCCACCTTTCCAGTGGACTCTGAACTCTGTGTTTAGTGCCTATGAAAACAGCAACAGAAGGATAAGACCTCCACCAGACAGGGGAACCTTGAAGATCGTATCTAGGTTACTCATCGCCTAAGAGAAAACATACACTAATCACCCCTTCCTCCAGACAGGCCATAAAGTTTTCTGTATCTATTGGAGTGTAACCTCAGGTTTATTGATTATTGGCTAATTGACTGAGCACATAGCACATGAATGATGGGGTTATTGGGATTGTATTTTCCTTGGTTTATGTAAATCTCAAGGAATTTGGAATGGTGGGTTCAGAAATGTACACATGGGGTATAAAAGATTTTCACAAATGCTGGTCGGGGTCCTTGGCTAAGAGGAGACACTGCCTTGGGCCCACCGGTGTAATAAGCTGCACTCCACTATCTGCATTGTCCTTCTGAGTGAGTTTGTTTTCCAGAACGTGTGGCTACAACAATAAATAGGGGATGATTTAGTATGGGTTTAATTTTCTCACGGCCTATGGCCCTAGTCCCTTCTGATATGATTAGGCCCAGATATCTAATAGATTGTTGACAAAGCTGAGCCTTTTCTTTTGATGCCTTATAACTGCAGCCTGCCATAAAGTTTAAGAAATCTTCTGAGGCTCCTGAACAAGCTTCTTCTGTCTCAGCACAGAGCAAAATATCATCTACATATTGTAACACCACCGCTTCGGAGCTATTAAAGTTTTGTAGATCCCATGACAAACTTTGTCCAAATAAGTGAGGACTGTCACGAAATCCCTGGGGCAAAACTGTCCAGGATAACTGAGAAGCTGGCTGCATAAGGTCTTCAAAGGCAAATAGAAATTGACTTTCCTCCGCCAAAGGCACAGAATACAAAGCATCTTTCAAATCAATTACTGGAAAATATTTGGCTCCTTCAGGAATTTCAGACAATAGAGTATAAGGATTAGGCACCACGGGGTGTAAAGGAACTACAGCCTCATTTATTATTTGTAAATCTTGGACTAGTCTCCATTTCCCATTTGATTTCTTTATACCCAAAATAGGAGTGTTGCATGGACTGTTACAGGGAACTAATAGTCCCTGCTCCTTTAAATTTTTGATGATGGGTTTTAACCCTTCCTTAACCTCAGGTTTCAGTGGATACTGCTTCTTATGTGGAAATAAGTGTGGGTCTTTGAGCTTGACAACTACAGGAATAGCATTTTGTGCTCAACCCACAGACTTTCCATCAGCCCATACTTTAGGATTTACATTTTGTTCAACTAAAGGGAGAGAAAGGGAGGGTTCCATATTTATGAAAACAGAGGCATGGATCTTGTTCAGTATATTCCTCCCCAAAAGGGGTGAGGGAAACTCTGGCACAATCAGAAACTCGTGTGAAAATAGCACAGAATCTCAGTTACAACATAAAGAATAACTGAAATAATACACATTGGCTCGTCTAGACAGTCCCATTAGGGAAGCGGATTGGGAAGGAAGTGGGCCAGGGGCTTCAGTAAGCGCGGAGTAAGTTGCCCCAGTATCTAAAAGGAAATTGATGGATTGGCCCCCAACAGTTATTAATACTCTGGGTTCCTTGGGTGCTTGTATGGGAAACCCCGAGCTCCTTCAGTCCTAATTGTCTTGAGAGTCTGACCCCAGGTGTCATTATGACAACACAGTATTTTAAGAGAAACCTCCTTTTAAATTTGTATAGAGAAGGAAAAAAATATCGCTAGTTTGTTTCCTCCTGCTTAAGAGAGATAAAAATGTCTGACACTTGCAGCCTATTTCCTCCATTTGGAGACCCCTGGCCATCCTGCCTGTTACCCTCTCAACATCGTGTAATAAAATAGACATATTTTCAACTGTGGTTTTACCAAAGACATGAATTGTGTGTATGTGTTTATGTGTGCACACACAAATGGATATTTCTGGTCTCAGCTCTTTACCAGAGAATCACAGAGGTATGACATTAGATCCTGTGAAATTAAAGGCATTTCTTTGAGAAATGGGAAAATAAAAGAACATTTAACATGATAAAACCAACAAAATAAAATGCTTCATTCTTTCAGAAAGAAAAAAAAAAAAACCTAGTTTAACTGCTAAGTCTAATGGTCTGTTTTCTCCATTTTCTATGATCAGTGAAAAAAAGTGAGCTGTGCGGTGATATGAAGATGTTTCCCTCAGGTCCCTTTGTGACTTTTTGTGGAAATGAGGAAGGATGGGCTGGATTGACTTGGAACCTTCCAACAGAGCCTCTCTCTTCATAATGAAAAAGATTGCTCAGATCCTATTTCTAAGCTGACTCCTTACAATGTTTTTTGTACCAGTGGATATACATTTTCAATTGTGTATTTTTAAAATATTTTAGTGCAATCTTATAATAAAGAATTACTTCCTTGGTATCAGTTTGACTCAATCTTGAAAGAAAAGTTCCCTTTGCTCAGGTACATGACAGATGTTCCTGGTGTTAAATGGGATGGGCATTAAGGACAAACTTGGCCCACTTGCCCTTCAGTCTCCCATTTCATTATTCAGTTATACCCGGTTCTCTTCACTCAGCTCAGACCTTCTCATAAACGGCTTCTCTCTGGGTTTGAGGGAGCCCACTTGTAACATGGAAATGAGAGACTAGACCGGAAACTCTGAGCGTGAGCAACACTGACCCCTGAAATGATTAGCTAAATTGGCTGTGTGTCTGTGTGTAGCCGTTCTGGTTTGGAGGGAGTTTCTGGTGGTAATGAGAATTATAAATAGATCCCAGTCCTCCCTGGTGGTGGCAGACTTTCCCAGGAGGGCCAGTCTCTTGATTTTCATACTGCATGTGCAGTGTCCTTTGGGTGGTAGCTCGTGGGCACTCCTCTTGTGATCCCCTTTGCCAAGAAACCCCTGTGCGCTTTAGTCTTGCTTAGTCCAGTCATGCAGGGAGGAGAGGTAGACAAATGGGGAAAGTGGAGGGAGCCTGGTGGGGTCTGCAGGAGGGTTGTGGCAGTGCTTGGGGGCATCAAGGTGAGTCCAGTGAATGGAGCGTGCGCCCATCCCAAATGTAGTTGCAGGGACAAGGGGTGTGTGGATCTGTTGGAAGAGAATGTCTCTGTTCAGGCTGGAGAACCTGGAAGCGGGTTTGTTGGAGAGCCCACATGGAGTGGTTTGAGGTTCTTCCTGAGCTCGTGTTCCCCGGGACAGAAGTGCTGAGGCTGACATTTGCCTGTACAGGTTTGATTTGACAACTCATGACCACACGTGAGCAGCAATGAAGGACGTGGCATTCAGCCAAGAGAAGTGTTTTCCACTGTTAGAACTGTGGCCTGGGCTGAGCCCGCAGGCACCTGTGGGTGCAGGAGGATGGGAGACTTGGGCTTGAGGGGCTGGTTCTAGCAGGTGCCCCCAGCATCCACTCCACTCCCTGGCTTTTGTTGGCTCTTTTAGCAGGCAGGCACCATAGAGTAACAAGGAAAATCTCAGGTCATTTCTTGCATCAACTTTGGTATCATTGTGTACTTGGGGTTGCCGGTGCAGAAAGGTTCATGTGTATTTGGGAAGATACCAAGAGAATCTGGAGTGTTTCCTTGGAAGATGCTGAGGTCTCAGTGGGCCATGTATATCTTTGGAATTATCCCTCTTTTTCATAGTCTTTGGAGATTTCGGTGTTTGACCTGGATCGCTCTCTGTAAATGAAAATATGGTGTCTTGTGTCTGTGGATCCTTGGGTATTTTCTTTTATATTTTACCTGATGCATGAGTTATCTGGGCTTGGAATGCTTTGTGTTTGTGTAAGAGGGTTAGAGGCTCATCATGGGCTCTGTGGACACTCTGTTGGACACCATGAAAGTTTGTAAGTTTGTTTGAGTCCTGCTGGGAAAACAGGAGTACTAAGGTTAAGATCACAGAATGCTTGTTATAAGGTGGTCCTGCTTGGTAGGGATCTCTGGGCCCAACCGGAGAAGAGTCATAAAGTCCTGTGACGTAGGGAAGGATGGCTCTGAAAAATCAGAGGGCAGCGATGCCATAGTGATCTGCAGCCTGGAGGCTTGTCGTCTAGAAGATGCAGCTGCAAGTGTCTTGCTGCGAGGCTGGGTTCTGTGTTATCCACTCCTGTCCCTCCCAAAATAAGCACACACACAGGCACAGTACAGAAAACACGGAATCTTAACTGCACTGTTGGTGGTAATTTAAATGGTACTGCTGTGTTGGAAAATAAAAGGGAAGTCCCTTAACAAATTAATATAGAACAGGCCTACAGTCTGTCAAACCCATTTCTGACAGATATCCTAAGGAAAATCGATTAGTTTTTCAGAGATATGTCCACAGTCCCATGAGTGTGACTGGATTTGCAGTAGCCAAGGTATAGACACAGCCCAGATGTCTCTTGACAAAAGAATAGGTAACAAAAGTGTGGTATAGAAATATTTATTATATACTGTATAGTCATGAACTATTTTTTCTCTGTATATAAATATAAAAATCAAGGATCCTGCATTATTGCCAGAAAGAATGAACCTAGAGAACATTATGCCAAGTTAAATAAGCCTGACAAAGGAGAACAGATACTGTATGTGGAAACTAGAATTGTCATACATATAGAGCCATCGAGTAATAAGGCTGTTACCAGGAGCTGGGTGGAGAGGTAAATGGGGCACTGGTAGGCAAAGAGTAGAGATTTTCCGTTGTAAAATAAGTAAGTTCTGGGGATCTGCCTGTAGTGTTTATATACTTGAAACTCGCCAGGAGAGAAATAATACAGTGTACTCATAGGTGGAAGTGTAACTTACTCAACTATAATAATTATTCAGTGTATGAATCTATCACATGATCACTTTGTACACAGTACGTTTATATCATTTTTGTTAGTTACACCTTAGTAAGGGTGGGGTGCTTTTCTCCTCTGAATGGTGCTCTGTCCAGGCTTTACATTTCATTCATGAGGCATTTTGCATACCCATGTTTTGTACCCTCTGACCAGAGATTCCCCTTCAGGTAGTTTGTGTTGGTCCACAGCTCGAGAATGTTTAAGATGGCCCAGTTGATTCCAGTCTGGATCCTTCATTGAGCATCAGTACTCTGAGTCCTCCCAGTCCTGAGGGCTGAGATCTGGGCTGAGGAGAGGGTGCTCTGTTCTGAGTGGGGATGGATCAGGACCTGCTGTGTGACCTGAAGGAGACTGCCTGGTCAGTGGAGGTGCCTCCTGCTGCTGTGTACATGAGGCCTCACCAGGAGGGGAGTGTGATCCGAGGGAAAGTGTGGGAAAGTCCCATGTTGGTCTCTCTGTGGAAGCTGACCATCCTGAGTCCCTCCTGAGAGTGGCTACAGGGGACTGTCTGTTCCTCATGGTGAGGCCTTCGCTGTGTGTGTGGTTGGGGCTCAGGAAGGGGATGTGTTGACTCTAAGCATTAAACAGCATGTTTTCAACTTTCACGATAGATCTCTGAAGACTCGTGTTGCCTGAGGAAGCCCTGAAGTAAGGAAGAGGATAGAAAAGGAGTGAGGCATGGCTCTTTCTCAAGTAAGGCTATATTTAGTCTGTCCTTCCTGAAATGCCCTTCTCTGGACTCGCTAATTGTGTCTGACTCTGGAGTATCCTGTCTGGCTCCTGTACACGCACACTCACCTGGGGCCTTCCCTCAGGGCCTCCACTTAGATCCCATCTCCCCACGACCCTGTGATCTGGCCCTTGTGAGGAGGCTCCCCTGGGCACCATCCCGGGCAGGTCTTCTCACCCACAGGTTGGAGACAGGGTCTCTGTGCTGTTGGGCAGCAGGGATTGCTTAGGGCCCATCTGGATGTGCTGTCTGCCCTCTGTCAACCAGGGTAAAGAAACTGCACGTGGAAGTCAGGTGTTAGTATACACAATAGGTGCTAAAATCTGGGAATCAGATCAGTTGAGACTGTCCTTTCCCTTTTGTGTATCTTGACATCCTTGTGAATATACCTTACATACACACAAAGAATTATTTCTGAGTACTGTGTTCTGTTCAGTTGGTTTATTTGTCTGTTTTTATACCAGTACCACATCACCTTGATTACCTTGTAATAGTTGTTGAAAAAGAAAGACCTCCATCTTCCTTCTTCAAGAGTTTTGCTGTTTGCTTTTTTTTTTTTTTCCATTTTACTTTATTTTACTTTACAGTACTCTATTGGTTTTGGCATACATTGATGCTGTTTGCTCTTTGAATAGTTCTGTGACTTTCACCTTGTTTTATTCTGCTTCTACAAAGATTGTCATGGCAGTTTTGATAATGAGTTAATTGGTTGATTGACCCTTTGTGTGGTTATTTAAGAATCTTTTTTTGATACAGCATGTTTCTTTTGTAATCTTTATGATTTTTACTGATGAAACTTTGTCATGTGGGAAAGAAGATACATTTACTTCTTTTTCAATTTGGGGACCTTTGGTTTCTTTTTCTCATCTAATTGCTCTAAGGGTTTCAGTGCTTTGTTGAAGTATAGTGCAGAGTGTGCATCCTTGCCTTCTTGACCTCAGAGGAAAAGCTTTCATTCTTTCCCCATTGCTGTGCTCTTTTCATAATGGCATTTATTATGTTGATGTTGGTATAATTTATTGTTTGTAGTTTGTTGAGTGTTCCGTCTTGAAAGGTTGTCAGATTTTTGTCGAATGGTTATTTTTTTCTGCATCGAGATGATCCTGTTTTTTTTTTCCCCCCTTTAATCTGTAATCTGTTAATGTAGTGTGTCATATTAATTGATTTTTGTATGTTGACTTCTCCTTGCCTTATATGAATAAAATCCACTTGGTCATGGTGTCATATCTCTTTATTTATTTATTTAACTGATTTTAATTGAAGGATAATTGCTTTACAGAAGTTGTTGTTTTCTGCCAAATACCAACATGAATCAGCCATAGGTATACATATGTCCCCTCCCTTCCATCTTCCTCCCTATCCCACACCTGCAGGTTGTTAGAGAGCCCCTGTTTGAGTCCCTGAGTCAGTCAGCAAATTCGCATTGGCTCTCTACTTTACATATGACAATGTAAGTTTCCTTGTTACTCTTTCCATACATCTCACCCACTCCTTCCTCCCCTCCCTCCTCCATCTGTTCTCTTTGTCTGTTTCTCCAAATCTTTTTAATATGTGTTGAAGTTGGTTTGCAAGTATTTTAATTTTGCATCAGTATTTCTCAGGAGTATTGGTTTCTAGTTTTCCTTTCTTGTGTCTTTGGGAAATCATCAAACTATTAGAATCATGCTTGCATAGAATTAGCAGGATTAGTGGTAATTCTTTTGTAAATATTTGGTAAAATTTTGGTCCTGTACTTTTCTTAGAGGTTTCTAACTACTTTTTAAATCTCTCTAGTTAAAATGGGCTTCCCTGGTGGCTCGAATCATAAAAAATCTGCCTGCAGTGCAGGAGACCCAGGTTCTAACCCTGGTTCGGAAGATTCCCTGGAGAAGGGAATGGCTGTCTAGTCCAGTATTCATGTCTGGAGAAATTCCATGGACAGAGGAGCCTTGTGGGCTACAGTCCATGAGGTCACAAAAAGTCAGACACGACTGAGTGGCTAACATTTTCACTACTTTTTTTTTTTTTCTTAATAAGTAAAATAGTTTTTTTATTAGTAAAATAGTTTGTATGTTTCTGAGAATTTGCCAGTATCTCCTATATTCAGGCATTATCGGTCATAGTACTTCCTTATCTTTAGAAACTTTCTTTGACCTCAGTTGTAATCACTCCTGTTTCATATCTGTTTTTAGTTATTTGAATCTTTTTTCTCTTTTCCTTAGTTTAGTTTGGGGTTTTCCTATACAGTTTTTTCAAAACATCAACTCTTGGTTTGTTGATTTTTATATTTTTCTAATTTCTATTTTATCTCTGGTTTAATCTTATTTACGTGTTTCCTTCTGCTAAACTTGAGTTTAGTTTGTTTTCTGTTTTCTGCTTCCTAGAGGTCTAAAAATAGATTTCAGATTTCAGATCTTTTCTCTTTTTTACTGTAAGCATTTAACAGTTCAGAGTTTCCTTTTAGTACAGTCTTCTCTCTGTGTTATAAATTTTGTAATGTTGTCTTTTCATTTCATCCATGTATTTAAAAATATGTGGCTTTTTTCTTAGACCCATTTGTGGTGTAAGAGTGAGTTGTTTAATGTCCACATTTGAGGAATTTTCTTTTTTTCTTGTGTTTATTTCGTTGTTGTTAGGGAAGATACTTTTATGGTATCACTCTCTTAAAATGGTTAATTTTGGCCTAACATGTGGTCTCTTATAGAGAATGTTTTATGTGTCCTTGAGATGCATGTGTTTTATGCTTTTGTTGGGTCGTGTGATCTGTACATGGCTGTTCAATGTTTGCTTCATTTTTTTGAGATATTTAATGTTAGATGTATATATATTTTTACTTGTTACAGCTTTTTGGTAAATTGACTGTTTTATAATATATAATATTTATCTCATTGCACTTTTTTTTTCTTCAGTTTATTTTGTGTGATATAACAGTCTCCCCTGCTCTCTTTAGGTTGGACTGTCTTTTTCCATCCTTTCACTTTTCACCTTTCCATGTCTTTAGGTTTGTGGATACTACCTGTTTCAAGTCTCTAACAAACTCTATGTCTCTTGCCCTGGGTTTTTCCTCCTGTTACTTCTTCTAGTGGCCCCTGCTCATGAGCATCATATGGTGGTGAAAGACAGGTACCCTGGACATTTCCTTTCATGCCAATGTAATTTCAGAAGGAATGTATTGAATGTTTCCTTCTCATCATGATGTTTCTTGAGATAGTCTTGCTTAAAAACTATATTTTTTTCCATATTCTTTTTTGCCTAAAAGTTTTTTACTTTGTTATTGTGATAATTTTTTTTGTCATAATCTAATGACTCTTCTAATTTCAAATCACTGTTTTATTAATGGAAAAAAAAAAAAGCAAAGAAAGTCCTTGGCTTCTGTTAATGCCTTGCTATGTAAATTTAAATGGATAAAATTGTATTAGTATTTTTGTATATGGTAATTTTATTATGAATTGAGTTCAAGTATTCTTTTTTTTTATTATGAATTGAGTTCAAGTATTCTTTTTTTTTTTTTAATGTTTTTACCAGTTTTCTTTTGGTAGCCTAGTATAAAATCCTGTTGACAAACTCAGCTGAGTACAAAGGATACATTTTTATCATCTGAAAGATGCTGAAATACATGTGAATAAAAGGATGATATAAAATTGTCCAAAAAATCTTCCAAAAGACGAATCCTCTCATTTCAGTTAATTTTTTTTATAGATAAGCATGAATGCATGTGCAATAGAAGACATCATGATTTAAAAACTACATATCACCTTTTTTTTTCAGTTGAAATTATTTTATCAGTATGATCTGTGGCCTTGAAATTTTCTAAACAATCCTGTTAGTGTTTTAAGTAGTGAATTACTAACAGTTGTGTTTCTGTATCCACATCTATAGTGACCTTTCATGCCATTCCACATTGTTCACCTTGGACTTTTTTTTTTTTTTTCATATTAATACAGTATTTATTTGTTTTCCTTCTGTCACACCCTGAGCCCACCACTTTCCCCAGGCTGCCTGGGGAGTTCCAGGAAAGGGAACATACAGGGCAGGGCAGACACAGGAGAAAGAACTATGGGAGGTGGAAACAGCTCCTTCATATTCGTGAAGAAGATGAGCTAGACCACCATCAGGCAAAAGAGCCCCATGGCCTTTGAGAGGGCCAAGCCCATGGCGTAGAAGAGCTGCTTTTTCAGAGAATGTTTCCTGGCATAACAATGATGAAGCTCCTGAACACAGTCCCACTTCCAGCCCCGGAGCCAGCCACCCCTGCTGTGGCAGGTCTAGCTCCAGGGAACTTGGCTGCTGTGTCAGAGTCCTTTGAAATGGCACTGGTTTGGAAGCTCTGGGTAGGAATAAGTGAGATGGTCCGGGGACCTGGGGCTGCCAAGCTGCTGTGGCT
>SJYX01017493.1:153774-176976 GCA_006410675.1 Oreotragus oreotragus | reverse complement strand
TGCTGCGTTTCATGGGGTCGCAAAGAGTCGGACACGACTGAGTGACTGAACTGAACTGAACTGAAGTTCCTCTTGAGACAGTGGGCACAGAGGACTGTCTGTTCCCCATGGAGGGCTTTCCTGCATGTGTAGTTGGGGCTCAGAAAGGGGGACTGTTGATTGTAGGTATTAAACAGCATGTTTTCAACATTCAGTATCAACCTCTGTAGGATTCCTGAAAAAAAAACCTGGAAGAGGGGAGAAAAAGAGTCAGGAATGGCTCTTTCTCAGGTGTCATATTCTGAGTTGATTCTCAGTTTGTCCTTCCTGAAGTGCCCTTCTCTGGACTCGGTAATCGTGTCTGACTCTGGAGAATCCTGTCTCACTCCTGTACATGCACACTCACCTGGGGCCTTCTCTGAGGGCCTGTCATCTCCACTTAGATCCCATCTCCCCATGACCTGGTGACCTGGCTCTTGTGAAGATGCTCCCCTGGGCACCGTCCTGGGCAGGGCTTCTCACCCACGGGTTGGAGACGGAGTCTCCGTGCTGTTAGGCAGCAAGTTTGCTTAGGGCCCATCTGGATGCACTGTCTGCTCTCTGTCAACCAGAATANATACCTTGGGTTGTACCACATAATTATAAGAGAAATGTTCTTTTTAGAAGAAATCCAGCTAACTTAGAAAAAAATGGTAAATTTGGAATCACTCCTTTTTTAACCTGTAAATGAAATAATGAACTTGAGTGGGGATCATCAATCACTGTTAAAAACCATTACTAGAAAAGCTCATGAGAAATTTACATGTGGTAAATAAATTAAGATCTACAAAAAAAAAAAAAAACAGGGAAAAGGGAGAGCCCATTTTTAAAGGTCAAACAAATGCATGTTTGACTTGAACAGACCAACTATAAAATAAGAGTTATGATATAATCAGAGAAATGTCATAAACAAACTTTAGGAATCTTTGTTAACTGTTTAGATGTGATATTGATATAGTGGTTATATATAAGTGGTTATTTAAGCAAAACTGGGATTTGCTCCAAAACAATCCAAAATAGAGAGGAGTAGATGGAGATTTAGATGAAATAAGATTGCCTTACATTGGCAGTTGTTGAAGCTATGTAATGGAGTTCATAATCTCTAGTTTTGTGTATATTGGAAATTTTCCATTATTTAACATAAAAAGAAACATTTCTTATTCTAAAGAGTATACCCATTTGAAATACACAGCATTTGCATTTTCTTCAAAATGGTGGTTATGTTAGAATGGGAAAAGAAATGTGATGAGTGTGGCAAGGCCTTTCGTGTAAAGTCAAGCCTTTTAAGTCATCAGATGGTTCATACTGGAGAGAAACCTTACATATGTGATGAATGTGGCAAGGCCTTTCGTCTAAAGTCAACCCATTTAAGGCATCAGACAGTTCATACTGGAGAGAAACCTTACAAATGTGATGAGTGTCACAAGGCCTTTCATGTAAAGTCAGTCCTTTTAAGGCATCAGACAGTTCATACTGGAAAGAAACCTTGTGATGAGTGTGGCAAGGCCTTTACTGACAGCTCATAGCTCAGGAGACATTGAAAATTCATACAGGAAAGAAATTATTTAAATGTGATATATGTGACAAAGTGGAGAAGGCAGTGGCACCCCACTCCAGTACGCTTGCCTGGCAAATCCCATGGACGGAGGAGCCTGGTAGGCTGCAGTCCATAGGGTCTCGAAGAGTTGGACACGACTGAGTGACTTCACTTTCATTTTCCACTTTCATGCATTGGAGAAGGAAATGGCCTGGAGAATCCCAGGGACAGGGGAGCCTGGTGGGCTGCTGTCTATGGGGTCACACAGAGTCGGACACGACTGAAGTGACTTAGCAGCAGCAGCAGCAGCAGTAGCAGCAGTAATTTACCTNTTCACTTTCACTTTTCACTTTCATGCATTGGAGAAGGAAATGGCAACCCAGTCCAGTGTTCTTGCCTGGAGAATCCCAGGGACAGGGGAGCCTGGTGGGCTGCTGTCTATGGGGTCACACAGAGTCGGACACGACTGAAGTGACTTAGCAGTAGCAGGAGCATGTGACAAAGTCTTCGGCTGTAATTCAAAGCTTGCTCGCCAGCAGACGATTCATACTGGAGAGAAACCTTACAAATGTGATGAGTTTGGCAAGGCAGTTCGTATAAAGTCAACCCTTTTAAGGCATCAGACAGTTCATACTGGTGAAAAACCTTACAAATATGATGGGTGTGGCAAGGCCTTTCGTGAAGAGTCAACCCTTTTAAGTCATCAGACCGTTCATACTGTAGAGAAACCTTACAAATGTGGTGAGTGTGGCAAGACCTTTCATCTAAAGTCAACCATTTTAAGGCATCAGAGAGTTGATACTGGAGAGAAACGTTACAAATGTGATGAGTATGGTGAGATCTTTCATGTAAAGTCAACCCTTTTAAGTCATCAGACAGTTAATACTGGTGAGAAACCTTACAAATGTGATGAGTGTGGAAAAGTCTTTGGTGAAAAACCACATCTTCAACTTCACTGGAGAATTTATACTGTAGAGAGACCTTTCAGATGTAATGAGTGTGGGAAGTTCTTCAGTCAAAAACTCCTTAAAAAATACTGGAGAATACATATAGAGAAACCTTTCAAATGTTTCAAGTGTGGAAAATCCTTTACTCAGGTCTCAGCACTGTAAGATTGTATTTCATTTTGAAGAAGTGAATTGTTGATAAAATTAAACACAAATTTCTATTTATTTTGCCAAATCTGTAGTTTCCCACCCTAAAATATCTTGCAAAAAATGACAAAGATTATGACCTTAGTGTAAGTGTAACAGACACTTCATAGATAAACATCTTGCAATTTACATATAAAGTCTTTGGGTGGGCAAAATCATGATAAATAAGTCAAGATACTCAGAAGTAAGATGATAGACATTTTAACTAGAGAAAAAATGTTTTTTAATTTATGACCAAAAGTATGTACTTAAAGTCAGTTCAAAAACAATCTTTTGTAAAAATTCTTTGAAATATTTATATCTATAGAAAAATGGACATATAATATGTGGGTACATAATACTAATACTAGGCAAATCAAAATCATGACCCAGCATAAAAATCTGTGCTTGAACTCAGTATATAGTTTAAGAGAATAGCAAAAAATCTTTTTCATACCATTGTCCTGGGAAAAACTTAAAGACCTTTCACATTTTGGGGTAAGAATAATTACCCCCAAATGTGCTAGTAGTAGTAAAGAAGCAGTAACTTATAAACAATCTGAAGACAGCTATTAGTAGTCAAACTACAGATATTCTTTTTTCACTTTAAATCAATTTTCATTTTAATGAGTAAGATTTTTTCCATTAGGAATTTAAATGCTTTCAGGCTGACAAACATCTTTAACAATTACCATAGTCAAGAATATATCCAAAGTGGATAGTACAAATAAGATGTTAATTTTGGGGAACTACCCTAGCAGTCTGGTAGTTAAGACTTCATGCATAATACAAAAAGAGAAGTTTTAAAATAATCTAAGAATTTATGGCAAAAAAAAAAGTATTAACTTGAATGAGACTAGGTCAAGTAGAATAGTTTCAAAACAACTGTATGTAACAAAATGGAATGAAAATCTATGCTATATAAAAATGTGAAATAGTAACAATTTACCAAAGTCACCATTGGTCATTAATATAAAGTTCAGTTGCCAATGAGTTGGAAAAAAAAAAGAATGAAACAGAATGACTTTTAAAATGTAGGGAGAAAGCAGTATTTAAGTTATAATTTCACCTTATATGAATAGTTGTGGGTTTCAGTGTACCTTGGTGGCTCAGATGATAAAGAAACTGCCTGTAATGCAAGAGACCTGCGTTCAGTTCCTGGGTCAGGAAGATCTTCTGGAGAAGGCAATGGCAACCCACCCCAGTATTCTTCCTGAAGAATTCCATGTACAGAGGAGTCCATGGGGCCACAAAGAGTCTGGGATGACTGAGTGACTTTCACTTTCAATTTTCACAGAAGGTATAGTGATTATTAGTCAAATGATAAACAAGAATGCCTTACAAATGATGGTTTGACGTGAAGCAACTTTTAAACATAGGTCTAATCAAAAGGAGCAATTAGGGATTTCTCTGGTGGTCCAGTGGTTAAGAATCATCACTTCCTTTGCAGGGGGCACAAGTTCCATCCCTGGTCAGAGAACTAAGATCCCATATGCTATGTAGGGTTGCCAAAAATAAATAAATAAAGGAGCAATTAGAAATAGCAGAGATGTAAATGCATGTTGGAAAAACTGTAATTGGTGATTTATTAGCATGAAGGATACAGAACTTTCAACTTCATTTTTGTCTAAAACAACGATTGGCAAATGGAGAATATTAAACTGACAGCTCAATTTCTTTCAGAAAAAAAAATTTTTTTAATAAAAACGAAAATTCATACTGGATAGAAGCAGATATATATGTATTTATTAGTCAGGTCTTTAGAACATGAGTTCATTCTAGAAAGATTCCTCACCAATTTCACAAATGTTTAAAAAAAAAAAACAAAAAAACCCTTATTCTCACATCTCACCAGTAGTATCGGAGTATTTATCCTGGAGAAAACACACAGCAGTGTAATGTGTGTGGCAAGGATCTTACCCAAAAGTCACAAAATAGAAACGTAGTGGAACCGTACTTCTCAGACTCAGTGGTTGTGGCAAATCCTTTACCTTTTTCACTATATGTATTCTCTGATGCCTTTAGTTCAGGTACTCAGCACCTGCAGTAAGTCCATATTTGAAGAGAAGCTATAGAGATCTTTTCGTGTAAAAGAAACCCGAATTCTATCTCAGCGAAGATAATTCTTTGGGACAGTAATCTGCCATCTTTTTGGTCTCCTGGCTTTCTGAATAAAGTCACTATTCCTTGCCCAACAAGTAGTCTCTCAGTTTATTGGCCTGCTGTGTGGTGAGCTCTAAGAGCATGGCTTTGGTAACACATTGATCAAATGCATTTGCTACATGCGTTTCACGATGGTCTCTGGGAAGGAGTCAATGAGATGAAGGGACCGACTTCATTAGATACAATTCATTCACATCCATTTTCCCTAGAAAAATACACAGCCTGAATTAAAAAATTCAGTAGTGTGTGTGAATTAGCAACAGGGAGGGGAGAAAATAATGTAAAGCTAGGACATGATTCATCACGGTCATTAGGATCAGGAAGCCCTTCTGTACATAGTCCAGTCTGTTACATAATGTTCTACCAGCTGACCTTGAACAGAGTAGGCAAGATGTTAAAAGGCCTGGGCTCTTCATAGGAGGAGAGGGAGAGTTACCAGGGACTGATGATGTGCTAGGAACAATGCATAGGAATAGGGTCATGTTCTCCGTTGGATAGAAATAACTGTTGTATGTATGATTAAAGAAGAGTTACTCTTATTTGTGGAAATTGAAGACAGAGCTGTCATGGTCTTTGTAGACTGGGATCTGAGGAATGGAGTCGACGAGAAGAAGGAAGCAGGGGACCCAAGTCTCGAGTGAAACAAGGGTGCTTTATTTGCAAAAACGCATGTTTATATATCTTTATAGAAGGCAGCTTTAGGCAGTAAAAACATTGAGGAAAAACAAAGCGAAGCAAATAACAGTCTTGAAAGGGCCAGAAAGCATTCCATATCCGGAGGAAGAGGGGCATAAGCAAACAGATTATCTTCAAGTAAAAGGTCACTGAAGGGAGTCACTGAATGGATTCCAAGCAGATGCTCTTTCTCATGACTTCAGTCCTGAGAACTGCGTGCAGCTCTGCTCGTTCCTGTTTTCCAGGAACTGATAGATTCCTTGAGTATCAGCAAAAGAAGAAAATATCATGTTGGATCCTTTAAAGTTGAATGTCCCCTGACGGTTCCCCCTTTTTTACTTTTTCATAATTGGGGATATTTGTAGATACTTTTGTGAAAAAGGCCCTGAGCAAGTGAGTTTGTTTAGTTTGAACAATTTTAGTTGGAAGGCATCGGTATGTTACAATTATAATCACCAGGATAATTATCAGCATTATAGTTCCAGATCCAATATTATGCGTAATGCCTTGAAACCATCTCTGAGGGTCTAGCCCAGATAATTGATCAGCTAGCTGTTCAGCTAAGGTTTCCAAATTGTTGGAAGAGGGTAGACTGTTATATAAGGTTTCAAGGATTTCCTTTTGCAACAATTGTACATTTAAGGAAGCATTATTATGCACATCTTGCAAATGAAATTTGATTTTTTCCCAATTGCAAGCACTATGGTTGAACCGAAGAGGACTGATAGAAAATTGAGTAGAATTCCAATCACAATTTAATAATACTTGTTTTTGTAAATCTATTAACTGATCTCCAACCCATTGGATGGCTGTTTTTTAATTCCTGAATTTTATCTTGAACTTTTTCATCTTTCTGAACCTGAGTGAGCCATATAGTATGAGCATCTTTAGTCCAATTTTGAATAAAGTTTTGTAATTGAAGTTTGTGAAACAGTGTCTGACAGCAGCAGTGGTGCAAATGGCTGTTAACCCCAAAATGCCAAGAATCAAGCATCTAATTAATCGCATAGATCATCAGAGTAATTTAGTGAGTAACTGGGAGGTAAGTCTTGCAATAGGATCCTCTTTCCAGGGGCGTTGGAGATCTGCTGGCAACCACCGACTACGTCGAGATCAAAGAATCAAAAGGGATTCGTGTTTTTAGAGAAATAGAGGAATTAAGTATACAATTTGCAATCTATACAAGTCACAGAATGTAAAGTCTTACTAAATTGTAAGTTTCCTATGGCGATAACGTAAGGGGAATGCAAGCTTCATTAAAATATGAATAATTATAATGGAAGGAGTAGTTACTATGACTATGACTGGTCCCTGTGAAATATCCAGTCCAGGTTCCAAGTTTTCAGTATTTGTAGCAAGTTTCCAATGTCCCATTGTTCAGGCCCAATTTGTTTATTGAGGACAATTTGCGGGTGAGGAGGTGCCATTCCACCATCAAGCCAGCCAAGGATTCCTTTGTCATGGAAGTGTTCATTGAACTGTTGGTAATCTTCCATGTTACTTCAGTAACATAATTACACATAGTACTGTTAATATCATCTGAGCAGTTAGAAAACCACATACCATAGGGTCCCCAATCAACAATGCTGTAATTGGCCACAAACATGAATTTCCATCTATCTCAATAAACAGGAGTATATTTAAAACCCTTATAAGTAAACCCCTTAACATTCCAACTTTTGTCCTTGTCCTAGAGTTTTGGTATTATTGACATGGTTCTCATAAAAGGACAGGGCAGCAAACAGTCTAAACAATGTGTGGAAGTTCTTTTTGGGGAGCAGAATGAAAGCCTACGTTTGTCGACTAACATTAATACATAATTTTGCTGGGCCCATGCATAAAGGAAGGATTTTATAGCCTAGAGGAATGTTAATTAATCTTCCTTCATCCTCTCCTTTGTCATGGAAGTGTTCATTGAACTGTTGGTAATCTTCCATGTTACTTCAGTAACATAATTACACATAGTACTGTTAATATCATCTGAGCAGTTAGAAAACCACATACCATAGGGTCCCCAATCAACAATGCTGTAATTGGCCACAAACATGAATTTCCATCTATCTCAATAAACAGGAGTATATTTAAAACCCTTATAAGTAAACCCCTTAACATTCCAACTTTTGTCCTTGTCCTAGAGTTTTGGTATTATTGACATGGTTCTCATAAAAGGACAGGGCAGCAAACAGTCTAAACAATGTGTGGAAGTTCTTTTTGGGGAGCAGAATGAAAGCCTACGTTTGTCGACTAACATTAATACATAATTTTGCTGGGCCCATGCATAAAGGAAGGATTTTATAGCCTAGAGGAATGTTAATTAATCTTCCTTCATCCTCAGGATGAGAGGGACCCTCCAAGCTCCAAGGAAGAGGCATATGTACTGAGTCATTAGTGGATACAACCAGTCCTGTATCTGTCCATTCTACAACCTGCAATAAAGGTGGGTTAGGTATATAAGCCCAATAAGTGTGATTAATCAAGTCAGCCTGAGTGGGGGAAGCAAAACAAGCTTAGTGACGAAAATATTTTTAGGATTCCGAGGCATTCCCTGTTGAGAAACCAGATTTTCAGCTTGATTACTAAGGGTTTTTATCTGTCCCCAAGTGGGGAAATCATAAGGTTGATGACCTCGAGTGCAGCGTTTCTTGGAAATTTTCAAGTCGCCATGGCTTGTACTGGAAACTCCTGGGGATTTCGCCGTTTCTTCTCTATCTTGAATGCTGGTGGCTCCCCTGGGGCGGATCTTCCAAAGAGGGAGCCAGCTGATTTTGTTGGGTCCATCTGGAGAAATAAAAGCATACCCCTTTCCCTGTAATATTAATTTTCAAGATTTCCATTGTTTAGTCAACCTGTCTTGATACCAAATGGGCAGAGGAAGGGAGATATCCTTCAATGCCTCAAAATGTTTTTCTGCTTTGTCAAAGTATCCCCTTGCGGCAAGTTTAAAAATTTGAAGCAAATAAAGCTGTATTAACAATAGTTACAGGATTAAAGAGTATATTGCATTGGAATCTGTTGGAGTCCTTTAATGGACAGGAACCTGGCAGTCCGGAGTCGATGATAAGAAAGTGAAAGAGAGAGAAAGAAAGAAAGACACGGGCACCCAAGCTCTGATGGAGTAAAAGTGCTTTAATGATCTTTCTGTGAGTGTACAAGAAATTTCTTTCGATAAAAATCAGAAAACCAAACGTACAGCAACAATTACCAAAGGAACAAGGGATTAATAATGGTCACAAGGTCAGGAGACAATCCATATCTCAAGAAAGAGGATCGAGGCTGTTTTGTCTTTGTTATTCTTATGGAGAATGTTTACTGAAGGCGTTCCAAGCCTCTCTCATCTTTTGACCTCAGTCCTGGGAGTGGCGTGCTGTTCCACTGGTTTCTGACAACAGAAACTGATAAGGAACAGAGGATTTATGAGGAACAGCACGTTGGAATCCTCCTGTTAAACATTCCCTGACAATTCCCACTTTATAATATTTGTAAAAAGTGTTCTGACCATTTGAGTTTGTTTAGTTTGAACAATTTTGCATGAAGGCAACGGTGAACGACAAATATAATTGTCAAGACAATAACCAAAATTACAGTTCCAGACCCAGAGCTGTGAGTAGTGCTTTGAAACCATCTGCGTGGGTCTAACCCAGATAATTGATCAGCTAGTTGTTCAGCTAAAGTTTGCAAATTAGTGGAAGAGAATTTCAAAGATTTCTTTTTGTAATAATTGTACATTCAGAGAGGCATTATCATGCATGTTTTGTAAATGAAATTTGATTTGTTCACAGTTCTAGGTACTATTATTGAATTGAACAGGTGTAACACAAAATTGAGTAGAATTCCAATCACATTGTAGCATCACCTGTTTTTGTACATCTATTAATTGGTCTCCAACCCAGTTGATGACTGTCGTTTTTAGTTCCTGTACTTCATCTTGAATATCCTCATCTATCTGGGCCTGAGTGGCCCACATAGTATGAGCATCTTTATTCCAATTTTGGATAAAATTATGTGTTTGAATTGAGGTTTGTAAAGCAATGCCAGTGATGGCAGCAGTGGTGCAAATAGCTATTAATCCCCAAATGCCAAGAATCAGCCATCCAATGAATCGTCTAGATCACTGGAGCAGTTTAGTAAGTAACCGGGAAGCAATTCCAGCCATGGGGCCTTCTTCCCAGGGCCGCTGTAGATTTATTGGTAACCACAGACTGTCGAGACCGAAGAATCAAAAGGGATTCATTTCTTAAGGAAACAGAAGAGTTAAGTATATAATTTGCAATTTATACAAGTTACAGAACTTAAAGTCTTATTGACTTGTAAACTTCCTATAGCTAGAACAAAAGGAAGGGGAACACAAGCTTGTATGAAATATGATTGATTATAATGAAAGAAATAGTTTCTGTGAATACAATTAGTCCCTGTGAAATGTCCAGTCCAAGTCCAAAGTTCTTGGTGCTTGCAGCAAGTTTCCAGGTGTCCCATTGTTCAGGCCCAGTCTGGTTATCGAGGGCTATAGGAGGATGAGGTGGGTGCCATTTCACCGTCAAGCTACCCAAGAAGTCCTTTGTCATGGTAATGTTCCATTATAGTGTTACTAAGCTTCTATGCTACTTGAGTAGCATAATCACACGCAGTGCTGTTAATATCATCTGAGCAGTTAGATAACCACATACCATGGAGTCCCCAATCGACAATTCTATGATTAGCCACAAACATTAATTTTCCTGATTTGGCCTGACACTAGTCCTAACAACTGGAGTATATTTAAAGTTATTAGTAAACGCTTTGCATAGTGTTCTTTGTTCTTTCCCTAACTCTTTCCCTAAAGTTTCAGTAGTATAAACATGGTTCACGGACAAAGAAAGGGCAGTAAATAAGCAACATCTGAAAGTCCTCTTTTGGAGGCAGGGCAAAAGCCGAAGTTTGTCTGCTAATGATTATGCATAATTTTTCTGGACCCATACACAAAAGAAGTACTTCATTACCTAGAGAGATATTAGTTTCCCTTCTACTTCAGGGTGTGAGGGCCCTTTAAGGCTCCAGGGAGAAGGCATATGTATGGAGTCATTGGTTAATAAGATTGCTCTTTCCTCTGTCCGTTCTACAACCTGAAGTAAAGGGAGGTTGAGTATGTAAGCCCAGTGTGATTGATTAGTTCAGCTTGAGTTGGAGAGGAGGCTCCAGTAAGCAAAGCAAGCAGGGCAACAAAAATATTTTTAGGACTCCGAGGCATTCTCTATTGAGAAACCGGATTTTCAGCTTGATTAGTAAGGGTTTTTATTTGTTCCCCAAAACAGGAGGTCCTAAGGTTGATGCCACCGAAGGCGGTGCTTTCTGGAGATCTTCAGAGCCACCATGGCCTGTATTGGGATTTCTTCCTCCTGGGGTTTTTGTTGTCTTGTTTCTATGTTGAAGGCTGGGGGCCCCCTTGGTTCAGATCTTCCAAAGAGGAAGCCATGTGAGTTCATTGGATCCATCTGGGGAAATACAAGCATACCCCTCTTTCTATAAGATTAATTCCCCATATTTCCATAGTTCATTCAACCTGTCTTGGTACCAAATGGGCCGAGGAAGAGAAGAGAGTCCTTCAATTCCTTGAAATGTTTTTCTGTTTGTGTCAAGATATCTCCTTGCAGTAAGTTTAAAAAATTTAAAACAAAGCTATATTAACAATAGTTATAGGCTTAAAGAATATATTGCGTTGGAAAAGTCTGCTCTGGATAAGGAAGGTAAAAGTGTTCCTGTGTATTCCTCCGTATTTAATTTTTTATTTCAGTGTGTAATGTGTTTGTGGATTATAAGAAATGTCTGTAATCTATTTAATAGAGGATGAATGTAAAAATTGTTTGAAATGCTTAGAAATACAGGCAGGGTCATTGTCTGTTTTTATAGAATTAGGTGTTCTCATTATTGCAAAGTAAGCTAACAGGTGGGTTATAACATGTCGTGTAGTTTCATCTCGGAGAGGTGTGGCCCATGTAAAAGAATTTGTATCGATCGAGACATGTAAGAAGGAAGAGGACGAAAGTTCAAAGCAATGAGTTCCATCCATTTGCCATAAAATTCTCTTTCATTTGTCAGAAACCTTTTTTATATGTTTGTATTAATCATGGCAAATATATATTTATTAATAGTCTAAAATCTCTTAAGTTTTTCTGTAAGAAAAACCTTTTGTAGGAGGAAGTTAGTGTTCAGTAATTAATGTTCTAAATCTTACTTTATTTGGAAATGATCTAGCTATCTAATAAACTTTTATTATTTCATTTAGTACAATTTTATGAATTTAAGTTAACCCAATCCTAAGAGATTATTTTAGGTAGACATTTTGAAAATATAATTATTTTTATTAGAGTTTATCTAAAAGTTTACATCTCATTTATATATTTATATATATATAGTGAGTTACTTTTTTGTTGACAAACTTAGTTTACCTTAAATCTAGGCACAATAAAAGTATTATATAATGATGATTTAAGATGTGTCTTAATTAGACTAGCAAACAATTTAATTTATATTTAAATAAACATTACATTTAATATTGAATATTTTTCAGTTCACATGAACTTGAATTTAAATAGAGCTCATTAATTTTATATTATCCAAAAACAAAGACATACATTGAAACATAGGTAATTTTAGATAGACACAGTTTTCCACTGGACATTTAAAATATCTGTTTGATATATATATATTGATATATACATCTATATCAATATCTGTCTATCTATATATAGATATATCTATAGATCTATCTATCTATATTTTTTTCCTGAGTTCCACCAATTTGTTTATGGCTGGAGTCCCAGATAGAGTGGGCTGTGTATCCCAAGGACATGATAAGAGTTAACTTTAGGTTTTTTCTTAGACCTGTTTCTGTTTCTCAGGCAGAATTGGAGCTCCAAAAAAGTATTTTAACAAGTTAACCTTTTCCTAACTGTACATATAAGAAGAACCAGTTTTGCAATTTCAAAAAAGATTTTATTTTAATCAGTTTTTTTCTGGAGTCTAAAGAATGAATATAATGGCCATTCAGTGTTAAAAATATCACTTCTCCTTTTTGTAGTTACAGTATATTATTAATGATTAATTGCTGTCACATTGGATGTAAAGCCTTGGCTACAAAATTTTGAGAAATAGGACTGTTAAGTATACCTTGAGGTAACACAGTCTATTGAAATCTTTTATGAGGCCCGATGTGATTAGGAAAAGGGAGAAAGTGAATCTCAGTCTAAATGGTGTCAAGGTATATTTAAAAATCAGTCTTGTAAATCAGAATAATAATGTGCCAATTTTGAGAAATAGTAGTAGGTGATGGGATCCCTCGTTGTAGTGCACCCATGGGATTCATAGATGCATTAACTTTTCTAAGGTCTGTTAAGAGATGTCATTTGTTAGATTTGTTTTTTATAACAAAAATAGAGTTCCAAGGAGAGTAAGATTCCTCAATATGTTTAAATTCTAATTGTGTGTCTATGAGTTCTTTAGTAGCCTGTAATTTTTCTTTCATGAGGGGCCATTGTTCTGTGCAAATAGGCTCATCATTCTTCCAAGTTATTTTAATAATTGCTTTGTTTGTTAAATGAGCAGTGGCCCCTAGGAAAAACGTGGACTGTATATCTGAGTTTGCCATTGCATAAGTAAGTCCTTTCCTATTAGATTAAGGGGTACATCTATCACATAAGGTCTTAATGTTGCAGGCTGGCCTTTTGGTCCTTCATATGGGTAGATTTGAATATTTTGATGAATTTCTTGTACTTTGGTTTGAGATATTCCTGCAATTTGGGAAGAGATTATTTTGTATAGGCCAGGTTTGGGGCCATAAGTGTTTGGAAATAATAGTAATATCAGATCCAGTGTCGAGGAGACCAGAAAATCTTGAACCATTAATTTTAATATTTATATTTGATTGGGCGTATCTCAATATGTCCATAAGGATTGTTTTTGATCTGCCTAATCTGCTTGTCCGTACATTATTAGAGGAGTTAATAGAAATGTAAGGCAAAAGAACTGAGCAATTTTGTCCCCCTTTTTGAATTGCCATAGAATCTGAGATGACATCATAATTTGAATCTCTCCTTTATAATCTGAATCAATTACTCCAGGGTGAACAGTAATTCCTTTAGAAGTCAAACTAGATTGGCCAAGCAAGAGACCGAAGTTTTGTGGGGGCAGGGGTCCAAAAAGTCCAGTAGGTACTCTAGAAGGGACTGCTTGAGGGTAAAGGGAAAAATCATTTAGGGCTGGTATGCCGACAGCAACACTGCCAGATGTTGAGGGATTGAGGGAAAAGATAGAAGTTGCCCCTGGTTTTTGTTGTAGGGACCTGGGAGGGGGGTCCCCTGTTTGGAGTTTCCTGGAATAGGTTTTCCTTCAATATCAAATTTAGATTTACAGTCTTTGGCCCAATGCATTCCTCTCTGGAAACAAGGGCAGATTCTTCGAAGTTTTTAAATTAGCCTTCTTAGGACAGTCCTTTTCTAAATGGTTTTTATCTCCACATGTAAAGTATCCTCATTTCCCTTTCTAGAAGGCAGCAGCCATTGTCTTAACTAGCATTTGCATCTTTTGAGTTTCTGATTCTAGATTGCGACAAACCTTCAAATAATAATAGTCCCAGTCTCACGAATTGGAACCATAGCTCTTGGACATTCCAGATTTGCATTCTCATAAGCAAGTAATTTCTCTAGCTGTTTTTTGGCTTCTTCTCCGATTACAGTATGGGAAATAGCAGTTTCTAGCTAAAAAACCAGCATAACATTGATTAGGTCCTTGTAATGTTTTAGTGTAGCCACCTGTAGGCTCTCTTTGAGGAGTAATTCTATCCCAAGCTTCAAGGGCCACTGTTTTCCATTGTTCATGCAATAAGGGAGGACATTGTGTATTTGAGCTTCTATGGTATCAAATTGTCTGGCGCCAGTTAACATTTCAAAAGTAATTTGGTTTGGGAGAGTGCCAGATCAAGCATTCTTGTTAGCATGATCTCTGGCTATATCATGAAACCACATTGTCCATTGAAGATATTCTCCTGGTTTAAGGAGAGCTTTTATTAAAATTCGCCAATCATAGGGAATAAAATTTCCAATAGAAGATGCCACAACATTTAGAAGCTCTTTAGTGACAGGCGAATGTGGACCATACATAGTTACAGCCTTTTTCATTTGTTGCATGTACAAAGAGATTAATGGCGTCATATTGAGGTATTATGTGCCCTTGAGCGTCAGGAGTTCTTAAAACTGGAAAATGGAGAAACCATCAGCGTCAGAAACTTGTGATTGCAAAGCCTGTGATTCAGAGAGCCTCTTTCGCAGGGGAGAGTGAGTAAGTGCTGATTTTTTGCAAATATGAATCTGTACCAAGGACTTTTTGTTCAGAAGAGCATGAAAGGTCGTTGCTGAACCACGCAAAGATCCATCTAGTAAAAGTATCCACCCAAACTTGTAAGCAAGAATACCCATTAGCTTTTGGCATATGAGTAAAATCAATTTCCCAGTCTTCTCCAGGATACTTTCCACTTCGTTGTAATCCAGATTTTGGTAGCTTTTCAGTCTTTGGGTTATTTTTCTGACAAAACTCACACCTTTTGATAATGTTCTTTAAAGTTTTCATTACATTTTTACCTTCAAACAAACGAGATGCCATCCGGTAAGTACTCTCTGCACCCAAAGGAAAACTCTGCTGTAAACCCTTAAGAATTTTCCATCGAGCATTTTCAGGAATTATTAATCGTCTATCCTCAGACTGTAACCATCCTTTATCCGTACTCTTAGTTCCTCTTATATCTTTCTAATTCCTGCTCAGTATATTGTGGTTTTTCCTGTTCTACAGGACCTTTCCAGATCAAGGGTGTCTGCAGTGAAGGGGTTTCTTAAAGTGCAGCTTTTCTGGCTTGACAGTCAGCCAGCTGATTACCTTCAGCTGCTTTACTCCCATCCCTGCTGTGCCCTTTGCAATGCATAACAGCTACTTCTTTAGGACAATATATAGCAGTTAAAAGTCTCTCAATCTCTGTGAAATGCTTCATAGGTTCTCCTGTTGCTGTTTTAAACTGTCTTTCTTTCCATATTGCAGCATGAGCATGTAAAGTCAAAAAGGCATACTTAGAATCCATGTAGATATTTACTCGCTGCCCTTTGCTTAACTCTAGAGCTTGGGTCAGAGCCACAAGCTCTGCTAAATGAGCACTGGTTTCCCGTGGGAGAGATTTTGCTTCTAAAACCTGTTCAGCAGTCACCACGGTGTAACCTGCTTTATGCTTTCCATCCCTAACAAAAGAACTGCCATCTGTAAATATTTCCATGTCAGGATTGTCTAATGGGGTATCCATTAGATCCTCCCAAGCTGCATAGTTTAAAGTTAGAAATTGGGAACAATCGTGATCAGGTGTTTCATTTTCCTTCTCAGGAAGGAAAGTGGCAGGATTTAAATGTCCACAAACTTTAAGCTTAGTTACTGGTCCTTCTAACAACAATGACTGATTATTAAGAAGCCTACTGCCTGTCATCCAAATATTAACCTTAGAATTTAAGATTCCACTCACATCATGAGAAGTCAGGACAGTAAGTTTTCATTGATTATTTTTAAAGCTTCAGGTGCTAATAAAGCCGCTGCCCCAATTACTCTTAGGCAGTGGGGCCACCCACGTGAAGTTACATTCAATTCTCTACTTAGATAAGCAACAGGTTGCAGGTGAGGCCCTCCAGGTTGTGTCAAAACTCCCAAGGCCACACCTTTTCTTTCAGTGACAAATTCTGACCCTGTGGGCAAGCTCAAAGCAGGAGCTTGCAGGAGGGCAGTCTGAACAACCTTTAAAAAACATCATAGGAGAGTCGTTGTCAGAATCATTAGGTTCTAACAAAGGAGCGACTTCTGGATTTGTGCCTGCTGGCAGAGGAGGAGCATTTGAAGCAGCCGGGCAGGGCTAGTAGGAACATTTTGAAATATTTTATGTTCTATTTGGGCCTTTTGTAAAGTTTTATCATGTAGTTGATATTCATGCAATAAGTGTTCTGTCTGTTGTCGAGTATTGGGAAGGCTAGAATTGGGTGTTCTTGTTGGATAAGAAGTCCTGTGGGAGAATGGAGAGAGAGGAGTATAAATAATTCCAGAGGTAAGTCAAGTCTAATAGAGTAAGAAATTGTTTAAACAGTTTTTCTCTCTTGTGAAAGTGAATGAGGGCTATTTAAATTGGAATCTCTTTTTAAAATGTTAAATAAATTAGTTGATAATTTGTAATGTCTAAAGAGGGTCTAGTCCAATTTATATCGCCTAAAAGGTTTTGAAAATCATTCAAGGTTGATAATTTATTAATATGAATCTGTGTTAGTTGGGGAGTAATATGTTGTCTATTAACAACAAATCTTAAGTAATAGTAAAGCGTAGATGTTTGAATCTTTTCAGGGGCAATGATTAATTTAGAAGGTTTTAAGCATTCTTGAGCTATGTCAAACATCTGTTGAGTTTCTAAAATAGATGGAGCTGAAGACAATATATCATCCATATAATGAATAACAAGAAAGTCAGGAAATTGTTTTCTCACAGGTTCAAGGGATGTGGCTACATAATATTGACACATGGTGGCAGAATTCATCATTCCTTGAGGCAACACAGTACATTGGTACCGTTTATGATGCCCGAAATGATTATGATAAGGAAGAGGGTGTCAGTTCAGTTCCCTCAGTCGTGTCTGACTCTTGACGACTCCATGAATCGCAGCACGCCAGGCCTCCCTGTCTATCACCAACTCCCAGAGTTCAATCAGACTCATGTCCATCGAGTCAGTGATTCCATCTAGCCATCTCATCCTCTGTCGTCCCCTTCTCCTCCTGCCCCCAGTCCCCTCACAGCATCTTTTCCAATGAGTCAACTCTTTGTATGAGGTGGCCAAAGTACTGGAGTTCCAGCTTCAGCATCATTCCCTCCAAAGAAATCCCAGGGCTGATCCCCTTCAGAATGGACTGGTTGGATCTCTTTGCAGTCCAAGGGACTCTCATGAGTCCTCTCCAACACCACAGTTCAAAAGCATCAGTTCTTTGGCACTTAGCTTTCTTCACAGTCCAACTCTCACATCCATGGGTATACTAAAAAAGCAATCCTGTAAATCTATAATAATAATATGCCAGTTTTGAGGAATAATGGTAGGTGATGGAATTCCTGGTTGGGATGCACCCATAGGTTTCATAGATGTATTAACTTTTCAAAGATCTGTTAAAAGACGCCATTTGCCAGATTACTTTTTTATTCCAAAAATGGGAGAATTCCAAGGGGAACAAGATTCTTTAAAATGTTTTAATTTCAATTGTTTATCTATAAGTTCCTTCAGTTCAGTTCAGTTCATTTGCTCAGTCGTGTTCGACTCTGCAACCCTATGAATTGTAGCACGCCAGGCCTCCCTGTCCATCACCAACTCTCGGAGTTCACTCAAACTCATGTCCATCGAGTCGGTGATGCCATGGAGTTCACTCAAACTCATGTCCATTGAGTTGGTGATGCCATCCAGCCATCTCATCCTCTGTTGTCCCCTTCTGCTCCTGCCCCCAACCCCTCCTGGCATCAGAGTCTTTTCCAATGAGTCAACTCTTCGCATGAGGTGGCCAAAGAACTGGAGTTTCAGCTTTAGCATCATTCTTTAAAAAGAACACCCAGGGCCGATCTCCTTTAGAATGGACTGGTTGGATCTCCCTGCAGTCCAAGGGACTCTCAAGAGTCTTCTCCAACACCACAGTTCAAAAGCATCAATTTTTCAGTGCTCAGCTTTCTTCACAGTCCAACTCACATCCATACATGACTACTGAAAAAACCATAGCCTTGACGAGATGGACTTTAGCAGCCTCTAATTTCTATTTTGTAAGGGGCCACTCTGTTAGTCTCCAAGGCAAACCATTCAATATCACAGTTATCCAAGTCTATGTCCCAACCAGTAATGCTGAAGGAGCTGAAGTTGAACAGTTTTATGAAGACCTACAAGACCTTTTAGAACTAACACCCAAAAAGATATCTTTTCATTACAGGGGACTGGAATGCAAAAGTAGGAAGTCAAGAAACACCTGGAGTAACAGGCAAATTTGGCCTTGGAATGCTAAATGAAGCAGGACAGACTGATAGAGTTTTGCCAAGAAAATGCACTGGTCATAGCAAACACCTCTTCCAACAACACAAGAGAAGACTCTACACATGGACATCACCAGATGGTCAACACCGAAATCAGATTGATTATATTCTATGCAGCCAAAGATGGAGAAGCTCTATACAGTCAACAAAAACAAGACCAGGAGCTGACTGTGGCTCAGATCATGAACTCCTTATTACCAAATTCAGACTTAAATTGAAGAAAGTAGGGAAAACCGCTAGACCATTCAGGTATGACCTAAATCAAATCCCTTATGATTATACAGTGGAAGTGAGAAATAGATTTAAGGGCCTAGATCTGATAGATAGAGTGCCTGATGAACTATGGAATGAGGTTCGTGACATTGTACAGGAGACAGGGATCAAGACCATCCCCATGGAAAAGAAATGCAAAAAAGCAAAATGGCTGTCTGGAGAAGCCTTACAAATAGCACTGAAAAGAAGAGAGGCGAAAAGCAAAGGAGAAAAGAAAAGATATAAGCATCTGAATGCAGAGTTCCAAAGAATAGCAAGAAGAGATAAGAAAGCCTTCTTCAGCAATCAATGCAAAGAGATAGAGGAAAACAACAGAATGGGAAAGACTAGAGATCTCTTCAAGAGAATTGGAGATACCAAGGGAACATTTCATGCAAAGATGGGCTCGATAAAGGATAGAAATGGTATGGACCTAACAGAAGCAGAAGATATTAAGAAGAGGTGGCAAGAATACACAGAAGAACTGTACAGAAAAGATCTTCACGACCCAGATAATCATGAGGATGTGATCACTAATCTAGAGCCAGACATCTTGGAATGTGAAGTCAAGTGGGCCTTAGAAAGCATCACTAAGAACAAAGCTAGTGGAGGTGATGGAATTCCCGTTGAGCTGTTTCAAATCCTGGAAGATGATGCTGTGAAAGTGCTGCACTCAATATGCCAGCAAATTTGGAAAACTCAGCAGTGGCCACAGGACTGGAAAAGGTCAGTTTTCATTCCAATTCCAAAGAAAGGCAATGCCAAAGAATGCTCAAACTACCGCACAATTGCACTCATCTCACACGCTAGTAAAGTAATGCTCAAAATTCTCCAAGCCAGGCTTCAGCAATATGTGAACCGTGAACTCCCTGATGTTCAAGCTGGTTTTAGAACAGGCAGAGGAACCAGAGATCAAATTGCCAACATCCGCTGGATCATGGAAAAAGCAAGAGAGTTCCAGAAAAACATCTATTTCTGCTTTATTGACTATGCCAAAGCCTTTGACTGTGTGGATCACAATAAACTGTGGAAAATTCTGAAAGAGATGGGAATACCAGACCACCTTACCTGCCTTTTGAGAAATCTGTATGCATGTCAGGAAGCAACAGTTAGAATTGGACTTGAACAACAGACTGGTTCCAAATAGGAAAAGGAGTCCGTCAAGGCTGTATATTGTCACCCTGCTTATTTAACTTATATGCAGAGTACATCATAAGAAACGCTGAACTGGAAGAAACACAAGTTGGAATCAAGATTGCTGGGAGAAATATCAATAACCTCAGATATGCAGATGACACCACCCATATGGCAGAAAGTGAAGAGGAACTAAAAAGCCTCTTGATGAAAGTGAAAGAGGAGAATGAAAAAGTTGGCTTAAAGCTCAAAATTCAGAAAACGAAGATCATGGCATCCAGTCCGATCACTTCATGGGAAATAGATGGGGAAACAGTGGAAACAGTGTCAGACTTTGTTTTGGGGGGCTCCAAAATCACTGCAGATGGTGATTGCAGCCATGAAATTAAAAGACGCTTACTCCTTGGAAAAAAAGTTATGACTAACCTAGATAGCATATTGAAAAGCAAAGACATTACTTTGCCAACAAAGGTCCGTCTAGTCAAGGCTATGGTTTTTCCAGTAGTCATGTATGGATGTGAGTATTGGACTGTGAAGGAGGCTGAGTGCCGAGGAATTGATGCTTTTGAACTGTGGTGTTGGAGAAGACTCTTGAGAGTCCCTTGGGCTGCAAGGAGATCCAACCAGTCCATTCTGAAGGAAATCAGCCCTGGGACTTCTTTGGAAGGAATGATGCTAAAGCTGAAACTCCAATAATTTGGCCACCTCATACGAAGAGTTGACTCCTTGGAAAAGACTCTGATGCTGGGAGGATTTGGGGGCAGGAGGAGAAGGGGATGACAGAGGATGAGATGGCTGGATGGCATCACTGACTAGATGGGCGTGAGTCTGATTGAACTCTGGGAGTTGGTGATGGAAAGGGAGACCTGGCGTGCTGTGATTTATGGGGTCGCAGAGAGTCGGACATGACTGAGCGACTGAACTGAAGGGGCCACTGCTCTGTCTAAATAGGCTCGTCATTTTTCCAAGTTATTTAATAATTGTATTGTTTATAAATGAGTGGTGGCCCCTAGGAAAAATGTGGACTATATATTTGAGCTTGCCATTGCATAAGTAAATCTATTCCTATTAAATTAAGGGGTGCTTTTATCACATAAGGTTGTAATGTTGCAGGCTGGCCTACTGGTCCCTCATATGGATATATTTGAACATTTTGATAAATCTCTTGTAGTTTGGTTTGAGAAATTCCTGTAATTTAGCAAGAATTTCTCTGTATAGGCCAAGATTTGGGCCATAAATATTTAGAAATAGTGGTAATATCGGATCCAGTATCAAGAAGACCAGAAAATCTTTTGCCGTTAATTTTGATATTGATATTTGGTTGTGCATATTCAGATACTATTGTTGTCCATAAGGATTGCTTTTGATCTGTATTACCAAATCCACCTGTCTGTATACCATTAGAGGAGTTAATAGAAATGTAAAAGAAGTAATTGTGCTTTTTTGTCCCCCTTTTTGAATTGTCATAGTATTTGAGATGACATCATAATTTGAATTTTTTTCTCATAATCTGAATCAATTATTTCAGGGTGAATAGTAATTTCTTTAGAAGTCAGACTAGATTGGCCAATTATAAGGCCAAAAGTTTGTGGGGGTAGGGGTACATAAAGACTGGTAGGTATTCTAGAAGGGACTGCTTGAGGAAAAAGAAGAAAATCATTTAGGGCTGGTATATTGATGGCAGCATTGCTGGATGTTAAAAGTTTGAGGGAAAAGATGGAGTTTGCCCCTGGTTTTTGTTGATGGGGACCTGGGAAGTCCCCATCTTTGAGTTTCCTTCAATAGGGTTCCCTTAAACATCACACTTAGATCGATATTTTTTAGCCCTATGTACCCTCAGTGTACCTTATAATGACATTGAGGGCAGACTCCTGGAGGTTTTTTAGTAGTTTTTTTTTTTTTTTTTCTGTGTGTTTTTTAGGGCAATCGTTTTTTAAATGGCTCTTATCTCCACAAACAAAACATCCTTCATCCCCCTTTTGAAAGGCAGCAGCCATTGCTTAAGCTAACATTTGCACTGTCTGAGTTTCTGATCCTAAATTGTGACAGTCCTCCAAATAATCGGTAACATTCCTGGTCTCACGAATTGGAGCAATGGCTCTTTGACACTCCTGATTCGCATTTTCATATGCAAGCAGTTTTTCTAATTGCACTCTTGTCTCTTCTCCAACATTATGGGAGATAGCAACTCCCAGTCTAGTTTAAAAATCAGCATAGGCTTCATTAGGCCCTTGTAATATCTTTGTGTAGTTACTATTAGGTTCCCCTTGAGGAGTAATTCAATCCCAAGCTTCAAGGGCAACTTCTTTCAATTGCTCATGCAACAAAGAGGACACTGTATCTGAGCTTTCACCAAGTCAAATTGCCCCATACTGGTTAACATTTTTAAAGTAATTTGGTTTTTGGTAGTGCCAGCTTGAGTGTTAGAATTGGCATGATCTCGGGTCACATCCTGAAACCACATTATCCATTGAAGATATTTTTGTGGTTTAAGAAGAGCTTTTATCAAAATTAGCCAATCATAGTGTTATGCCCATAGTCCGAGTCCCCAAAACAGAGAATAAGACGTCCCCAGCAATGCAAAAGCAAAAGGGTTTATTGCTAGCTCAAGCTAGGGCCCCTGCCACATCCAATGCAGTGGAGTGGAGCAAGAGCCCCGAGCCCTGAATTACAGCAGTATTTATAGGTTTAGAACAAAGACAGGGAGTTGGCAAGGGCAGATTGGTTGCAAGGGTTTTTTGGCATCTATTAATTGGCTAAATTTTTGTGCACACGGGCTTGCTTAGGGGACTTTTCATGTTATCTGGGAGCCTGGGAATATGCTGACTGGCTGAGCCCCAAGATCGGGGGGAGGATGGTCTCAGTTCCTTCTGAGCAGTGACCCAGTTTTTCCCGTGATTGTAGCTCTGGCCCACTTTAGTCCTTGAAGCCTGTCATGACTTCTGTCAGGTCTCAACATTCCCCCCTGTCCTTTGATCATGGAGAG
Organism: Oreotragus oreotragus; assembly: GCA_006410675.1. Lineage (NCBI taxonomy): Eukaryota > Metazoa > Chordata > Mammalia > Artiodactyla > Bovidae > Oreotragus > Oreotragus oreotragus. The sequence goes on along the minus strand of SJYX01017493.1, from coordinate 153,980 downwards.
GAATCTTCCTCTCTGTTCTGAGACACTGCCTGATATTGTTGTCTCAGCATCATCACTTGAACTGTACTGATACGTTCTTTTACAAAAGTTATTAATTTGTTTAAAATGCAAGGGCCGAAGGTAAGAATGAGTAGGAGTATAATAAGTGGGCCAAGCAGGGTAGAAATTAATGTTGTCAACCAAGGAGATTGATGGAACCAAGACTC
>SJYX01017493.1:90617-131499 GCA_006410675.1 Oreotragus oreotragus | reverse complement strand
AGAGGCTTTTCAGTTCCTCTTCACTTTCTGCCATAAGGGTGGTGTCATCTACCTATCTGAGGTTACTGATATTTTTCCCGGCAATCTTGATTCCACCTTGTGCTTCTTCCAGCCCAGTGTATCTTATAAATTCAGACTAGTCCCATCCATGATTAAAATACTTGAATAATCAAAAAATAAAATGTATTTCAGCATTTGATCACACAAAAAAATTTATGCTGTTATGTCTGGGTGATAAGATCACATATATGTTATTTAATTTTATTGTTTTTGTATACTCATATTACCGAATTTTCTATAATGAGTATGTATTCCCTGGTGGGTCAAGCAGTAAAGAATCTGCCTGCAATGCAGGAGACCTGGGTTCGATCCCTGGGTCACAAAGATCCCCTGGAAATGGCAATGGCAACCCATTCCAGTATTCTTGCCTGGAGAATTTCATGGACAGAGGAGCCTGTCCATGGGGTTGCAAAGTGTTGGACATGACTAAGCAACTAAGACACACATACTTGGTATGTATAATCCAAACAGCAATCAAATATATTTTTAAATGTTCAGTTTTGAGTTCTGAGGTTGCACCACATGAATAAATGTTCTCCTAGCAACTGAGATTTTACTGCATACCTTTAATTGGTGTCTATACCAAACACCCCTCCCCACTACCAACTTAGAATCCAGTATGTATATCTTTATGGCTATTGTCATAACTGATAAACCTACTTCAAGGAAGATCTTCACCAAGACTCTAAAATAAACATTCATATTTTTAGAGGAAAACAAGAAGTATGCTATACTGAAATATTTCAGAATTTGAACCTGTCATTTATTATACCCATTTTTTTAATATATCCACATTTTTTTTAAAATGGTGTCTGCAAGACACTGTTTCTGCAGAAAGCAGGAATAAAACAGTTCTCCATTAAAAAAAAAAAAGTAAGATGTGCAACCCCATGGACTGCTGCCTGCCAAGCTCCTCCGTCCATGGGGATTCTCCAGGCAAGAATACTGGAGTGGGTTGCCATTTCCCTCTCCAGGAGATCTTTCCAACTCAGGGATTGACCTAGGTCTCCTGTACTGCAGGCAGATTCTTTACCATCTGAGCCATGAGGGAAGTCCAAGATGTTAAAAAACAATCACAAAGATAATTCTTTTAAAACATCCTTTTTTTCCAAAGGATATTTATCTTGCACCTTTAGACTATTAATATTCTACGAAGAACAAACAAATCAATAAATACTTATTGACTAAGTTACAAAGCAGCTACAGATTCCTCATCCCTATATGCAGGTACCTTTGCGACCTGACCACTTCTTCCACAAAAAGTAAATCTTTTGCCCCACCCCTTTAATCAAGGCTTTGTCATGTGACTTGCTTAGGCCAATCAGCCATTAGTAAATGCAACAAGCCTAGAAGTTCCTGTGAATTGGTGGGTCCCTTTTCCTGCTTTGGGGAACCATTATGCAATCACCTGATCATGCCTAGGCTATCACAAGCGACACGTGAAGAGAAGCTCCAGCAACCCCGCTGAGGTCCCAAACAAGCAAAATGAAGCCACCTTAAGCCATGCAGCCTCAGCTGAGCAGCCCACAACATAGGAACCACCCAGCCAAGCCTACAAGTCATGAGAAATAATAATTGTTCTCTTAAGCTACTAGGTTCTCTATGCAGCAAAAGCAAACTGATAGAGATTCTAAGTACCGAACACCCTAATAATATCTGTAAAGCATCCAACATAGTACCTGATTGCTTTATAAATACTATGACCTTATTCTTTATTCTAGATCCTTCCAAGAATATAAAAAGGTATGGTAATCCTTACCACGTAACAGGGAACTTCAGATATCTGAAGGTTTCTTAAATCACTGATGACTGAACCCCACTTCAGAGTCTCTGATTCAGTGACTCTGTAGTAGAGACTGAACATCTGCCTTTCCATTAAGTTTCCCAAGAGTTGCTGCAAATTCTGCAGATCAGCAGATCACATTTTGCCAAACACAGCCCTTAGAGTTTATAGTCTTCAAGATTCATTCAACAAATACCTCTTAAACACTTCATGCACAGGCTTTGCACTAGGCTACACACTAAAGGAAAACTAGTAAGTAAAGAAAGTACAGGTGTTATGAGGGCTACAGGTGCACTGAGAGAAAGGCTTGTTGGTGTGTTTAGGAGGTAATTAGATGTGAGCTGTAGAAATAACAGCCAACTTAACACTTTCCCTCTGCCCTAAGAGTATCAAATACACATTTGTTTCTCAAATAAGAGACTGCACAGTTAGCCTATATTCTGTCAATATTTCTTTCCCCTTTTGTGACATACAGAAAATTATATTTCTAACAGCTGCTCTAATATCCATCTTTGCTACTGTTATTGATAAAGTACAGTTTGTAATGTATATTACAGTTGTAACTCTAACTGCATAGACTCTCCTAAAGAACCACTCATGTTATTTTAACTGTCTCTTATACACATCTAGATGTGTATAAGAGACAGGATTAAAGCTTTGGAATCTTTTCTAGTACTTATTGGCTATCTATATATCTTCTGCTGTGAAATACCTGTCTCTTATACACATCTTTTTTTACACGAACTCCCAAACATGAACCCCCCTCCCGCCTCCCACCCCACATCTTCCCTCCAGATCATCCCCATACACCAGCCCCAAGCATCCTGCATCCTGCATTGAACATAGACTGGCAATTCACTTCTTACATGATAGTATACATATTTCAATGCTATTCTCCCAAATCATCCCTCCCTCTCCCTCTCCCTCTCCCTCTCCTTCTCCTTTTATAAACACAATCATCTATAACTCCTGCTACCGCAATGATGACATGGGGTTAACCTGCTCTAACTTATTTTCAGTTGGATTATCTCTTTGCCTAATTTTCTTCCAGATAATGTGCACATGTGCTAGAAAACATGAATATGTATAATTCTTAGCTCTTAATTTTTCTTATGTCATAACTAAGGTCATGGCTGAATCTTGGCTATAAACTTCCACAATTCTAGTGTTAAAAAGAGAAAATATTTGTTGTTTTCTGGAGTAAGTAGCCAAGGAACATGATTTTCTGGGTCCTTCTGACATACCAAAACCTACACTTCTATAAAAATATCATATGTAATGGTAAAAACATTTGACTCCCAGTCTAAAAATGAGAATTCTGGTTCTGTTCAGTGGATCTTGGACATGACATTTAATCTCTTTGGTTTGAGCCTCAGATTCCTCATCTGAAAAAAAAAAAGGAGTTGGTGACCGGCAGTTCTTAAAATGCCTTTGTATTACAATCACCTGGCTGTTTTGTAAAAGCACATGCCTTGGGCAACATGCTAGAACAATTCGATCAAAATTTCTGGGGGTGGAACCCACAGAGCAGAGTTGCCGAGGGCTCTCCAAATGACATCAATGTGCAGCCAAGGTTGAAAACTGAGTAGGAGGATCTGGAGGGGCCTTCTATCACTCAGCAGTTCTCAAGGTGGGTTTCTCATCAGAGTCCCCTGAGGAGTTCTAGAGCCGATCTTCACCAGGGCCTGCTTCAGGCCAGGCCAATCAGAGTCTCAGAGCAGATCAGGCGCTAGTGCCACTTTGAAAGCTCTCCAGATGATTCTAATGGGTCACTGTTGGGGGGAAACACTGTCACAACTCACACGTCCAATTTATAGAAAAATCAACTTTTGAATTCTTTCAATGCCAAGTTCTTATCTGGTGGTAACAGGTATGTTGATAAAAACTTCAAATTACATATAAATTTCTAGAAAAATAAAATATACATAAATCCATGAACCCCAACCTGAAACTATAAACCAAGTAACATCCTTTGGACATCCATGGATAATTGTGAAAGAAATCCCTGATATGATCTGACTCACTGGGAAACTGGGAATTACAATTATAGCATGCTGATGCACATATTGGCATAGAAATAAAAAGAGCAAGTGTAAAGACATATTTGGGCTTTAGAAAACTACTGCACAAGTCAAATTTAGTAAACAAGCCCCAAAATTGTGAAAGACAGTCAAATGCATACTTTATGAGAAAATAACATTGATCCATTTGGCTTATTCAAGTACTTAGAGAGAGACAGAGAGGGAAAGAATGTTACTTCAGCATGTTTAAAAAAAAGAAAAAGAAAAAAAAAAAAAAACCCGGGAAGAGATTTAAAACACTGAAGACTTCTTGAATGTGTAACTAATGCATTTTCATGAAAAAAAAAAAAAAACATTTTAATCACTCATGACTTGAGCAGGTTGAAAGCTAATTTTTAGAGAGGATTTACCCTTTCTTTGGCACTGAAATATTGGGTTATTAATAAAAGTAATCTTTAAAACACCCAGGAAAATAACACAAAAAGCAGCAGCAGCAGCCATTATTAACGCATAAATGGTCTATAACTTTAATAGCTTTCAAAGCCCAGGTATAGACAACTAAATGATACTTAATCACTGTGTTAAATACCATGCTTATAAAAGTGGAAAAAGACAGTACTTTTAATACAAAAGTGTATCATATTTTTAATACTTCAATGTATTACAGATAATTTAAACTATGTTTGGCTACTTAAAGGATAATGAACTCAAAGGTTAAAAATGAATAATCCTCTAAAAAATGACTAGTCAAATTAGTCATTTAGCCTTTTAAGTACATATTAAAACACTAAGACAGGTCTGAACAACTTTAATTTTCATTTGATAAAGAACTTTGTTGTGCTTAACCACATCACTGAATTCATTTACATGCAGTGGTCTTCTTCCTCCCCTCTGAGTGGTACAGGGGACTTCCTAAAACAGGCTGGACCTGGCCCAGTGCTGAACGGTGTTGTTGTTACTGTTTGGGCATGGCAAGGTACAACTCTAAGCTAACCTAGTGCTAACAACAACAACAATTTGTTAAAATACCTAAAGCTAAGAATGAAGAATCCTGTTTACACAAGAACATGTTTCATAGTGGTGAAAAGCTCAGGACTCCACCTTTGTCACAGGACACCTGAAAGCTGTAGCCCAGGACAGAATCCTGAACGATGCCAGGAATGTATGGTGTAAGATGAGGAGGTTGTCTGGGTTGTAAAAGGGAACAGAAACAGATTTCTTCATATACATAAAGGGAAATATACACACCTGAATCAGATGATTAAAATAGCAATCTGCCAAAAATAACTGGCTGAATCGTACTAATAATTTTCAAGGTATTACTGTAAGCAAGCCACTGGTGATATAAATCTACAACACTTCAAGGAGAAACTCTCACACCCACAGACGCCCACATTAGACTGGATTCCTGTGTGCGCATGCACACAAAAAAAAAAAAAAAAAACATTTTAATCACTCATGACTTGAGCAGGTTGAAAGCTAATTTTTAGAGAGGATTTACCCTTTCTTTGGCACTGAAATATTGGGTTATTAATAAAAGTAATCTTTAAAACACCCAGGAAAATAACACAAAAAGCAGCAGCAGCAGCCATTATTAACGCATAAATGGTCTATAACTTTAATAGCTTTCAAAGCCCAGGTATAGACAACTAAATGATACTTAATCACTGTGTTAAATACCATGCTTATAAAAGTGGAAAAAGACAGTATTTTTAATACAAAAGTGTATCATATTTTTAATACTTCAATGTATTACAGATAATTTAAACTATGTTTGGCTACTTAAAGGATAATGAACTCAAAGGTTAAAAATGAATAATCCTCTAAAAAATGACTAGTCAAATTAGTCATTTAGCCTTTTAAGTACATATTAAAACACTAAGACAGGTCTGAACAACTTTAATTTTCATTTGATAAAGAACTTTGTTGTGCTTAACCACATCACTGAATTCATTTACATGCAGTGGTCTTCTTCCTCCCCTCTGAGTGGTACAGGGGACTTCCTAAAACAGGCTGGACCTGGCCCAGTGCTGAACGGTGTTGTTGTTACTGTTTGGGCATGGCAAGGTACAACTCTAAGCTAACCTAGTGCTAACAACAACAACAATTTGTTAAAATACCTAAAGCTAAGAATGAAGAATCCTGTTTACACAAGAACATGTTTCATAGTGGTGAAAAGCTCAGGACTCCACCTTTGTCACAGGACACCTGAAAGCTGTAGCCCAGGACAGAATCCTGAACGATGCCAGGAATGTATGGTGTAAGATGAGGAGGTTGTCTGGGTTGTAAAAGGGAACAGAAACAGATTTCTTCATATACATAAAGGGAAATATACACACCTGAATCAGATGATTAAAATAGCAATCTGCCAAAAATAACTGGCTGAATCGTACTAATAATTTTCAAGGTATTACTGTAAGCAAGCCACTGGTGATATAAATCTACAACACTTCAAGGAGAAACTCTCACACCCACAGACGCCCACATTAGACTGGATTCCTGTGTGCGCATGCACACAAACACACACCACATACGTGGAGAAACCACCATACCCACTCATATCAGACTAGAATCCTACACACACACACACGACTTGCAGTTACCTCAATGGTTCTGATTCCTTCTTATATTCAATTCCCCACACCTACCCACATTAGACTGGAATCCTGCACACACACACACACACACACGACTCGCAGTTACCTCAATGGTTCTGTTTCCTTCTTATATCCAATCCTCTCCAGCTGACACGCACGCGCGCACACACACACACACCCACACACACACACGACTCGCAGTTACCTCAATGGTTCTGTTTCCTGCTTACATCCAATCCTCTCCCCCTGAAATAGTTCCCAGTTTGCTACTTAGTCTCCCTAATCCCTCCTTGGCCTTATGCAAAATTGTTCACGAACTTACATCCATTTTTTGGGGGGGGAAAAAAAATTTCATAGGTCTCTACCAGATTAGGAACCAGTGCTCTTCAGAGCTGTCAACTAAAACCTTAAGTGAAAATTTTATTATGTGCAGGCGCCAATTACCAAACTTCTAAAGTCCCAGATTTTAACGTCTGTCACCAGGGCAAGTACCAGAGAATTTCCAAGCGATTCACAACCGGGATGGAAAGAGGATAAAAATGTTCAAATCTCAACAGAGTCTTAAAACCAATCATGTGTCCCTCCGTGTGGGGAGGGAAGGTCAGAAAAACGGAAGAAGAGGGAGATGGTTAGCTGGCTCCATCTACATATACCTTTGGTCACACTCCAGGAAGAAACCAACTAGATAAAGCAGCTCGGACACGTTACAGTATCAGTGGATTCTACCATTAAGTTAATTGTTCCCTAAAACATTTAGAAGACACTAAAATTTCCTTTTAATAATGGAAAAAATTAATAAAGCTAGCAAACATTAACATATGATAGAAGTTAGTATTTTCTTGGAATTGATATAGGTCTATGTATATATTTTAGTGAAGTAGAGGGAAGCCTGGCAAGCTGCACTCCATGGGGTCGCAGAGAGTCGAACACGAATCAGTGACTGAACAACAACAAATGTATATGTTTTAATATAGCATTTGATGTCACCAACTTAACTGCTTTATTCTAAAAATAGGACAACTCATTGGTTTAGATACTGAGGCAAGTTACATTTAAATCTGTGGTATTGATGAAAAGCAGAGAAATCAGCCAAGTCTTCGCATCAGCCAACGCTAGCAAGCACTTCATTATAAATAGCACTCACGCATAGTTATTTCACGCACAAATTTTGGTTACTGAAGATATTCACTGAGCAAGCAATTCCAGGTAATTTGCTAGTTGTGATTACTGTAATGTGTAATTTTTAGTTGTGATAATTACCCAAGAGATTTAGAATACACAATTTGTAGACTAATTATGGAACCTCTATTTATTCCTTTAGGCTCAGCATTTGAGGAGAGACATTTTATGAGGCTTGAGATTCACTTTTTAAGCCCCCACTGAGTTACCTCTGTATGGCAGTTTGCATGTCACTGACTCCCCACCATAAATGCTATTTGTTATTAAACACATCTACTTTCAAAGTAACAAGGTTTCATAGAGACATTCAGCTTATGTTCATGGAGCACTTCCTCGAGATTTTCAAAGCTCGGTAAAAAGAGGTCCACCGTAAAGTATTCTGTTCACGTTTTCCACCTTCCTGGAGTGGAAGGTCAAGTGGCCCAGACTAGAGTGTGGCTCTGCTGTGCCTTCCCCAGCTGCATCCCAGAATTCTTTCAAGTGCTACTTTTTATTATTCTTTTATTCCAATGAGTTGCAGGTGGGGGTGTGGAGATGGGGTACATTCTTAGCGGAAACTAAAATATTCTAGAAGTTGCTTCATACAACTAAGTTAATAGAGTTGGGTACATGTTCTTACAGATAAGGGAACAAACTAAAATTTATGATGTTATATCCCTCGAAGTGGCCACTTGTTTTCTCATTATACTATTTTAAGTTACATTTCCCCCCAAAAAATGTACTGCTGGTTTTAAAATATTTGAATCCCAGAATAGTTACTAGAACTAGATACTATAACTAGGTTAATGCTGGAAATTTCTCTGATTCAGCCAAGAACCTATGACAGGTCTTCTCTTAAGTTAAATATTATTCCACTATATTAATTATTAATTAGAAATTAGTGGTTCTCACACAGGACTCTGATTACACATTAAAGTCCCTCCCTCCAGCACTGTTAATATGTATAAACTGCTGATGACCTAAGGGAAAATCTTCTTAAACCTTCACTTTCCAATGGGGACAGTATTTAGGCACATAAGCTATTGAGCACTTCAAGCAGTTAGTCTAACTTGGGATCTGCTGTGAGCGCAAATAAGTACACACTCTATTTCCAACAATTAGTATGGGAAAAAATGTAAAATATTAAAAATTTGTTATTTTGATTACACACTGAAATGATAACATTTTAGGTAAAACAAACTACATTTTTAAACTTAATTTCATCTGCTTCTTTTTACTTAAAATATATCAACAGCTACTGCTGCTGCTGCTAAGTCACTTCAGTCGTGTCCGACTCTGTGTGACCCCATAGACGGCAGCCCACCAGGCTCCCCCATCCCTGGGGTTCTCCAGGCAAGAATACTGGAGTGGGTTGCCATTTCCTTCTCCAATGCATGAAAGAGAAAAGTGAAAGTGAAGTCGCTCAGTCTGTCCGACTGTTAGCGACCCCATGGACTGCAGCCCACCAGGCTCCTCCGTCCATTGGATTTTCCAGGCAAGAGTACTGGGGTGGGGTGCCATTATGCCTGTCTCTTATACACATCTGCTATTTTTGCAGTTCCAGTCATTACTGTGGTATGGTCTTGCTTAATGGGCTGGGAATGACATCAGTGCTGATGCCTGGAGAGTTTTTCTTATTCTTTATNCGTCCATTGGATTTTCCAGGCAAGAGTACTGGGGTGGGGTGCCATTGCCTTCCCCGACTAGATAATGTAAAAATGCATGTGGTTCTATTGGACAGCATTGTCCTTTGAACTCATCTGATCCCACCTTTTGTTGTATCTATGGCTTTGTTTACATTTTTCTTCAGTTTTCATTTGTCTTTGAATCCACTCAGATATTCCTGTATTGTAGAACAGTTGTTCCTCTATCCTCACTTCATAGCGAGAAAGCATTTCACTTCTACAACCCTCCACTACCAATAACCAATTGGTATATTAGTCACCCGGTCTTCTTCACCATGCAGTAACTTCCATATCTCCCACACAATGGTTCTTCATAGTTCAGATCCTCCCCATCTCATATACAAAGGACAACCATGCAAGCCCCTGCCTCCAATCTAGCCCTGCTGCTTTCCTTACGTACTTTCCCCATGATCACCCTTCTAAAGCACAGGTCAGATCACTTCACTCACCTCCTGGAACAAATGTCAACCATATAATTTTTATAAAGCCCACAGTTCTGAGCATGGTATCCATTCTCTCTAGCCTGAACAGACAATCCTAGCCACATTTTTCATTACATCTCTTCTTAAAATATCTGACTGAACTTTTTATAGCATTACTTAGAATTCCCTGGAGTAACTAGGTACAATCAGAACCCCAGGCCTTTACACATAATTCAGTCTGCAAGATCCGTCCCTCACTTGGGTGCTGGAAAATCCCACTCATCCCTTAGGGAAGCTGCCTCCAGTCCCCGAAGCTGCACTTCATCACGGTCTGCACTCTGAAGTCCCATACTCCCTTTGTGCAGCATAAATAATGCAGCATCTATACTTTTTTCTTCCCTTGTACTATATTTACATTTTATCTCTCCTCTGCTGTGAGTTTTTAAAAAGAAAAAAAAAAAAAAAAAAAAGAATGAAAAGGGGGGAGGAGAAACGAAGGGAGGGAGAAAGGGAGAAACAAACCAAAGAATATTAATAATAGGAAGCAGATCATGTGAAGCACTATGTTCCTATAGTGTCGATTCCCCTGATCTGCACATTGCAGGGAACAGGATGTTTGCTCAATGAAGAACAATGTACATGAAATTTCAGGTTTTAAAAAATTAGAAATTCAAAGAGATTTAAATTCTCACTTTAACCTGGCACTATGTATAGCACGTGTTGAGTTAATGAATAAATGATTTAGCTTCTCTATACACTCAGGTAGATAGACACCTTGTTTACAATATAACCATATTAGTGCACAAATGAAATTTTAGGATAATGAACACAGTCCTCCAAGGGCAACTACCCGTGTTCTCAACTATTAACCAACTCCACTTCAAAGTAAAAGTAGAGCTTGATACTTTACTCATATGGTCTAATGAACTGACTCATTAAAACATCTCACAAAAGGCAGAGACAGAAAGTCTGAGATCCTTATCTGTTATCAACAAGCGGATATTCTTTTTAAAGGTCACAAAGATATGCTGAGCCTTAAACCCCTCACTAGGCTTTGCCAAATAGCAGGCTGAAAAGCAAAAAAAAAAAAAAAAAGATATGCCACAGAAAACAGCACATGTTATACCAGGGTATTTTTAAGCTAAAACTTAATGAGTAGAAATTTTCAAAATAGAGATAGAGCAAAAAGAAAAAAAAAAAAATTGAAAACTGTTAAAATATAAATCAATAATAGACAAATTTAGAAACTAAATTTTAACTTAACCAGAAGAAACTAAATATGAATTTGTGTAAAACATTCCTGTTAACTTCCAAAAAAGATTTTTTTAACCCTATTTTGAAGGAACTCATTTTCATGACAAATCTTAAAGTAGAACCATATGAATTACTGAGCTTTTTGGTTAAGCTACTCAGAGAAACAAATCCAGATTATTTTAAGCTTACTCACTGTCCAACCATATTTTTAAACAAATATCTAACTAAATCTTTAATAAGTCAATTAATACTTATAACAGCCCTTCATACATATATCTAATAGAATACTATTAGAGAAAGCTTTACATTTTCTAAGTAAATTTCTATTTATAAATCTAAAATCACTGAAATAAATTTAACTATATCAAATTTTACAGAAAGATCAATCACTTTCTTTCCTAAATATTCTACTTTTCATTAAAAATTATGATGGTTAGGAATATTTTCCACTATCAGTAATTCAGAGCAATGCGCGAGACCTGGGTTTGATTCCTGGGTTGGGAAGATCCTCTAGAAAAGGGAAAGGCTACCCACCCCAGTATTCTGGCCTGGAGAATCCCACAGATTGTATAGTTCATGGGGTCGCAAAGAGTCAGACAGGACAGGGCGACTTTCACTTTCAATTATTGTACTAACTTGCAACATAATCTTGTAAAGAATCCCAAGGAATTGTATATGTCTAGTAAGCATTTAATAGTTTCTTCTGTAGTTTCCTAGAGGAGGAAATGGCAGCCCACTCCAGTATTGTTTCCTCGAGAATGTCATGGACAGAGGAGCCTGGCAGGCTACAGTCCAGAGGGTCACAGACAGCCAGACACGACAAAACACACACACATACACACACACACGAGTTTTATTTGTGAAATTACCTAACAGTGTTCACACACACACACACAGTTTTATTTCTGAAATTACCTAACAGTGTTCAGAGAAACACACGAAATTAAGGGGAAACAGCATAGAGGCACAGACACATAGCACAAAGCATAGTAAAATTTACAACAAAACCAAAAAATAAAAAATCTTACTTGCTTTTTAAAAATCAGAGGTTCCCACCACCCACCTCAGGATTACGCTGTTAATACAGAGGTTATTCAAAACTACTGCTTCTAAAGTAGACCCTAATACATCAATATCAAGCTGGAAAGCCTTTGAAGATTATGCAGTATGACTCCATCTTCAACTTTATGTCACTGCACTTTGCCCAACTATATTCCTAAGCTTCATAAGGAAGTCATAATTGCTATAGCTGGTCTTAAAGACACTTCACACAGAGTCTATGACTTAGATCTCACTTGCTGAGCCACCAACAGTAAAACATCCATTCAGTTTAAAGTAGTTTAAAGAAGAACATTAGTAAATATTATTTGTTTCCAGTATTTCCAGAGATTAAATTATTACTTATTTAGCTGGTTTTATTTTCTTTAAAGAAGTCAATAACTACTGATGCAAATGCTTTCATGTGACAATTTAAAAAATCATTTTAGGACAAATCCAAGACTAACTATATTGAAATATTGCTGCTGCTGCTAAGTCACTTCAGTCGTGTCCGACTCTGTGTGACCCCATAGACGGCAGCCCACCAGGCTCCCCCATCCCTGGGATTCTCCAGGCAAGAATACTGGAGTGGGTTGCCATTTCCTTCTCCAATGCACGAAAGAGAAAAGTGAAAGTGAAGTCGCTCAGTCTGTCCGACTGTTAGCGACCCCATGGACTGCAGCCCACCAGGCTACTCCGTCCATTGGATTTTCCAGGCAAGAGTACTGGGGTGGGGTGCCACTGAAATACTAGGATCGCTGAAAGTAAACTAAGAAAAATATTCTAAAACTAAGTATTAGCTAATATCCTTGTAGCTTTTAGATTATAAGATTAGAATCAATGCTATCTCCCAACAGATAAGTGAAAAGACAAAATAACCTACCATTTAAGTAGATTCACTCATTCATTCATTCATCAAATATTTATTGAGTCATCCACCAACCACACCTCTGATCAACAGTGATATAGCAGTGAATGTACGTAAAATACTTGGATAAGTGAATGGATGGAGAATCCAATGAAAACAGACAAAAAATAACTTTGGTTTTATTATACTCTGCTACGACAAAATCAGAGGTAGTTTTATATATATATATATATATATATATAAAAGCAACACATATTCCATCTACAAAGAACTCAGGAAATAACTATATACAAAACTTGAGTTAACAGTCCAACTGAATGACATGAAAGCAGTACTATTACTTGAAAAATATTACTTCTGTCAATAGTCATTTGACTTCTATGTCAAAGCCTAAAAGCTAACAGTGTTCGCAGAAGATCACACAACCAGCTCAGTACCATGTTTCTACTGCATAGCCATTTGTAATGGCTACTGATAAGCCTATGAACAGTGCCTTCAGACTTCTTATTTTTAAGCATACACATAGTCTGTCAGGAATAGCAAGGCAAAAAAATCACCTATTAGCAAAAACTAGTGAAATAGTAAAAAGATCAGTGGTTGCTAGGGGTGTAGGGGCTGGCAACCCAGGAGCAGAGATGGAAAGGGGGATGAATAGGCAGAGCACAGAAGATTTTTAGGGCAGTAAAAATACCCTTTATGCAATTATAATAATGGATATGTGTCATCATACATTTGTCCAAACCCACAGAATGTATGCTACCAAGAGTGAATTATATAATGTAAACTATGAACTCTGGCTGATTATGACGTGTCAGTGTAGGTTCATCAGTTACAAAAATCATGCCACTCTGGTGGGAGATGTTGACAATGGTGGAGGTTATGCATGTGTAAGGGCAGGGAGTATATGGGAAATCTCTGTACCTTCCCTTCAAGTTCATGGTGAACCTAAAAAAGTACAGTCAATTAAAAAATAATAATCTCATCACTGTCTTGTATTTTTTTTAACATATCTAATAAAAATGTCTGCTTTAGCTCACTGTTGTTTTTGGTTTTGTGAGTCATAAAATCAAGGACTTAGAGATAGGAATGTGTACAAACCCAGGCAGACACAGCAAACTGCCAAACACTGTTCCTACTGTTTTCTTTGCAAATTCTGGCTGCTTAACTTCTTTCTCAAACAGATAGGGCTCAGATGGGGCAAAGGCCACATACACTGTTTAATGGTTTGTAACAAAAAAAGCAATAGTAAATGACATGTGATATTAATGTCTTACTGTTATTCACCTGAAATGAAGAGACTCAGTAAAAAATGAAGATGGGACATTTAGAGACAGGGAACCAGCAGTCTCTAATAAAGCATTAGATAGCATATCAAAAATAGCAAGTCTAAAATTCCTAGATATTTTTGTAGATATCAGAAGAAACAAAAAAAATTTTTTTTGCCTGCACTAGCTTCAAAAAGAAAGAAATATGAGCTAATGCTATACCAAGTACATCTAGAAATATGCTTTAAGTCTTGCTGAAAGTGCTACAAATTAAGTGAGACTGGTTTTGCTATGGATTTATGCCCATTTAAAATCAATATTGCCTGGAAACAGAGATAATCCAAAGACATTTTCTATTGGGAAATGCTTTTCCCTCATTTTTATTCAATGAAATTAACAACACAGTTTATATTTCTGATTCTATTCAATACAGTATTCCCTATTTTATTACTAAAATAAAAGTTTCTTAACCCAAACTCTTTAAAATGTTTTTCTTACAAAAAAGTAAAACATTCAGTTGAAACACACAGAATTAGTTTCTGTGAATTAGATTTATTTAAAGCAGCTTAATATTTTTATTTTAAATTCATTAGAATCACACATTTTAAAAGACAAGCTGTATTCTGTAGTACACCAAGAAGCCTATCCTAGTGAAACTTTAAAAAATTAGAAGCTATTGTACAAGTGTACTTTGAATTTAGGGAAGAAATAAACCAAACCTAGTAAAACTTTATTTTTAAACCTCAAAACTGAAAATCAAAGGAAGCCTAAACACTGTCTCCATCATGCCAAATGGTAAAACACTTAACTACTCAAATCAAAGATATCCCAGTTTAAGAAAATAATCTATAGTTATAAGCCATTTTTCTATAATCATAAAATGTAGAAATGATTAAACAGAATTGCTTGCAACACAGGAAGAATTTGATTTTATACCAGATTCCAACATCAAATCAAACTCATAATTTCTTTATACTTTTTGTTAAGATTAAAGGCCTGCTACTTCCAAGAAATGCTGAGGTTGCCCAATGATCAGTTTCAAACTTTAAGCACTTCATAGGTGTAAGTTTAAAACACTGCTTAATGTATTAAACATGCATTTTCTATAACATGTAGTTCAGAAACCAGATGCTTAAAATCCATTAAGCCTCCACTTTTATTACTACTTTATATTATCAAAGCAATTACTTACAGAAGAAAAGCATTAGCAGATACATATGTGATTAAAAACATTTCTTTTTTATTTGAATCCAACTGATTAAAAAGTAGTTTCAGGAAACCTTAATTAGGCCTTTCCCCGAATACCAGAGGACTCCTGCTGGGTAAAAACAAAAGTAGGTCTTCAATTCCAATTTTTGACAGAGATCCAAGATGATAAACCTAAATGTTTTGAGTCCATATGAACATAGTTGGCTAAGAGGCACAGTTAGTATCTTTCAATATAGGAAAATTAGTCCAATTCTGGCACTAATGCTAATGAACAATCCTGATACTTGCAGAATTCCACGCTAGAACTCATGGCTGATAGACATATAGCAACATGGAGTTTAAAAATTATTTTGTCTCCTGGCTGGGTGACCTTGAGCAAGTCACTGAAACAAGTCTGTAAGTTCCCATTTTCTCATGTTAAAAATGACTGACCTATGTACGCATATGCAAGAGTGAACACGCACAAACTCTTAAATGAGTGTGCTCTTAAGTAGAAAAATCTGAACAAGCTCCATGGATGAAGCCAATTTCCTGCTATTCACACTGTGCTGCAGTAATGCAAAATGTTAACACTGGGGTGAGCTGGATGAAATAAAAATAAAAATCTGGGGGAAAAAAGATTTGCCTAGATAAATCCCAATGTTCCATCTAGCTCTGAAATTCTGTAACCCTGTAAAAATCACTTGCTTTTTTTCTTCTACTTTGTTTCCCTCCCTTTCTTCCATTCCCCTTTCTTAAACTTTTGTTTGCTGTTTGAACTTACTCTCCAATGACTTAAGCCTGCTAGTATTAGCTACACTACTGATTTGCTGCTAGTGGCACTCGTAAGTGAATGCAGAAACCAATAAGGATGACTGGTTGATTATAAATGTTAAAAGGTTACGGTGGAAATTTCAGCAAAGTTAATCTCATAAACCTATCCACTCATCTAAAAAATACTTACTGAGCACCCATTACGTCTCAGTGTCTATGCCAGTCACCGCAGGGTACAAGAGTGAATGAAAACAAACGTGGAAGTCTTCAAAGAACTAACAGATCAGTATCAGAAAGGCAGGAGTCAAACTATCAGGCAAATGGAACTACCACTGCAACCAGACCAAAGACTATTCAAAAGAATCCACCTGGTGAAGTCTGAAACATCTTTCCTGAGAAAGATCAGATCTGAGAAATAAATTGGAGTTACTGATACTGAAAGAAAAACAATGACTGCTCCAGGGAGAAATAAACATTTTCAAAAGCTCTGTGGTAAAAGGGAACAGAGCAATTCCAAGGGACTAGAAAAAGAGTCAGCATAAATGCCCCAAAGCAACAAAAAAAGTTGCTGCCAAGATGAAGCTAGAGGGGTAGGTAACAAGGGACAGACCTGGGAGGCCTTTGCAGGTTATGTTTCAGATCTGAGACCTACCAAAGCCTTGGAATTGTTCTTCTCTGTTCTTCCATTTCTATAAAAAATGTATGCAGAAAACTGCTAAGCTTCCCCTTGACAACTNCTGTAGTGTCTATTTGTTAATGTATTATACTTTTATAAAGTACTCTTCAAGTCAAAAGAAAAATCCTACAGAATCTTTCCTTCTGCAGTATTAATAAGAGAGATTTGTTCAAAATTTTAAACTGATGGTTGAAAAATGTTGAAAAGTGATGAGGATCTCCATAAATAAGATAAATTAAAAATGCATGGCTAGAGTTTTGTGATGTTTATGTAAAACACTATTAATTTTTATAGTTGTAAATCAAGCTGGCAACATTCAAAAGTCATGTCCTTTTTAGACTTCCAGGTTTCACTAGGTTGGATGACTAAGATATACAGTAACAGTGGGTTTGTACACGCACGTATTTACCTTTATATATAGACCAAGCAAACAAATATGAAAAACCAAATGAAATAAAAGTTTGTTAAGATTTTTTAAACTGTGAAATAGGATAGAGTCTCCTTATAAAAGCAGATTATGGGTGGCTCCGATGGTTAAGAATCTACCTGCAATGCAGGAAACCCCAGTTTGATTCTGAGTTGGGAAGGTCCCCTGGAGAAGGAAATGGCAACCCACTCCAGTATTCTTGCCTGGGAAATCTCATGGACAGAGGAACCTGGTGGGCTATAGTCTGCAGGGTCACATAGAATTGGAATTGGCTTAGTGACTAACACATAACACACAAATAAAAGTAGAAGACAATTTGTTTTATTCCAGTTTGCCAAACTATTCTTTATATACCCTCATCACAGCAACATTCTGCATCAAGCAAAATCAGGATGTTCGTATCAGTACAGGGGAGGAATTAGATATGAAATGAATTCTGTACTTATCCCAATTTGAATTCATGTCAGTGTATGGCAAAACCAATACAGTATTGTAAAAAAATAAAAAAATTTTTTAAAAAGTCAAAGAAAAGATTACTGAAAAGACTAAAATATAAAGATTTTACCTTTAAAATGTTTATTACTTAGAAACTATAATAGAGGTATTAGTGATATATAAGAACATGAATTAAAAAAAATAAAAATTAAACTTTAAAGCTAAAACACTCAGGACTAGGCTAACAAAAACTTAAATTTTTAAAATGAAAATTCAAAATTTTATGGGTATAGGAATATCACTGACGAATTTCATAGTATGACAAACCACCTAGTGTTATCAGTGGGATGAATTCAGGCTGTCACTAAAAATAACACTGAGCATTTGATGATTTATCCTTTGTTCTTCTTTTTTTTAATGTTGTTAGCAAGCTTAGTGCTTGGCAGTGAATGAATAACTGTATAGCTCAAAGGCAGTTTTCTCTAAAAAACTTGGTGAAAATTGTGTACTTTTTGGTTTATTCCTATTTTTTAAATGTTGCTTCAGTGGGTTACCCATGTGGCTCAGTGTAGAGTCTTCCTGCTAAGGCAGGAGATAGGTGTTCCATCCCTGCGTCAGGAAGATCTCCTGGAGAAGCAA
This sequence comes from Oreotragus oreotragus, assembly GCA_006410675.1. Lineage (NCBI taxonomy): Eukaryota > Metazoa > Chordata > Mammalia > Artiodactyla > Bovidae > Oreotragus > Oreotragus oreotragus. The sequence continues at coordinate 113,209 of SJYX01017493.1, read as the reverse complement.
ATGGCAACCCACTCCTGGAAAATCCCATGGGCAGAGGAGGGCTACAGTCCATGGGGTCACAAAGAGTGGGACTTAAGTCACAAAGACGTAAGCCATGGAGCACAGCACAAACTTTGCTTCAATATTCTGATTTTGTGTGTGTGTGTGTTTTTCTCTGTGACTTTGTGGATTGCAAAGACCATAGTCTTTCTTCGTCCATTTATTCTGAACACGAAGTACAATATTAGCATATTCAAGGTAGTTAATAAGTATTTGACAAAATTAATGGGTAAAGGAATAAGTGATTGTATAGTGACACATGTCCTTAAACAGTATCAATTAGCCAGTTACAAACTCAGGATAAGACTCAAAATCAGAAAAAGATTTTGGACAGGATTAAATTATCTCAAAGTTTTATGTGCTGTTATAAAAGTGTTATATTTAACTTGATTTAAATGTTGTGACAAATCTAAGTTATTTGTCATGAGAATAAATAGACTTTGATGCTATTAGTAAAATTTTTTAATCAATGAAGTATCTTCCACCACTGACCACATTTGAGGAGAATAGTATAAATGTATAAGTGCCCTGGTGGCGCACTAGTAAAGAATCCACCTGAGAATGCAGAAGACCTGGATTTCGATCCCTGAGTCAGGAAGATTCCCTGGAGAAGGAAATGGCAACCCACTCCAGTATTCTTGCCTGAAAAATTCTATGGACAGAGGAGCCTGGTGGGCTACAGTCCATGGGTCACAAAGAGTCAGACACTGCACACACAGAGACATAATTAGTGCTAAAAAAAATTAACTAGATTCATGGAAGTGTAAAGGGATGTGGCACCAAGGCAATGATTCGTCTGAAATCACTCTTGCGCTCATCCCTTCCTTCCCATTCTCATTGCCACTGTCATAAATGTAGGCATCAAGTATGTCATATAGCACCAGCACAGCAGTATCTAAATGTTTTGAATATCAACTTCATCAGATTCCAGTGTACTCTGCAGAGTGGTGTCCAATCTTCATAATCACACTTTTGGTTACATCACTGCTCTTCAACTGTTTCTCATGTCCTAACGAAAATGAGACATATTCCTTAGTTTAAGATTCAAGGACTTCCAAGATTTGGTATTGGCCACCTGCAGAGCCAAACTTTCTACCCTCCCCGCCCCAGAACCACCACAAACCTCATGTCTGCTGTACTTGTGGCTGACACAGTTCGGTCCTTCCATCTCCCATCCTCTACCCACCAATATCTCATCTGAAATCAAATGGTGATTTGATTTCCTCATGAGATGAAACTTCATCATGAGATGAAATCAAATGGTCTCCACAAAACTCTACATCATCAAGTGAGCCTGCCACAAGAAATCTCTCCCTCTACAGGAGTTTATTCTTTGTATTTCTTTCAAATCAATTACCAGCACCCTTCTACACAAAATCATAATGTCTCTTGTATACCTACATTATTTTCCAGATTGATATCTCCTTCAGATATCAAGGAGCTTTAAATCTAGGGAGAATATACCTTATACACCTGTAGGCATCCATGCCTTTATTAAATGATTGATAAAAATATCGTTCCTTCCTTTGAGTCTAGTAGTGAAAGGAGAGAAATAAAAGCATCCATCTCATTCAAACAATGCCAAGAAAAACCACTGGAATAAAGACTATTAGCCCACTCCAATGTTCTTGCCTGGAGAATCCCAGGGACGGAGGAGCCTTGTGGGCTGCCGTCTATGGGGTCGCACAGAGTTGGACACGACTGAAGCGACCTAGCAGCAGCAGCAGCAGTAGATTAATATTACAATGAAATATCAATACGTAATTTTTATCCATTCCACTGAAACATACAAAGCTTTCATGGTAGTCATCTGACTTCTCTGACAGTCTTGACTTCCACTATGCTAACCTATATAATTAATAAGAGCAAGCTGACTACCTCCAAGTCACATCAAGTAAACTTGTCAATTTCATCTAAACCACTTAGACAACTATTAAGCATGTTTGCCCAATCTTCATATTTTAGCACTTAAGCTCTCACTCCTTCAAAATTTAATTTTTCCTTGTTAAGTTCTTTTAGTACACCTAGGGTTCCAAGTGCATTAATGAACTCTTACAAAGACTATTCATCATTCCCTATGCTAAAAACATTTTTTTTTTTTAAAAAAGGCACTCCAAGAAAAAAATTTAAAACAGGCAGAAAGTATCTTTTAGAAGTAGCTACAGGAGTCAACTGTGCATAAACTGAATTCTGCTTTATGTGTCTGTCTAGTACATGGTCTGTTCACCCCATACCCAGCTAAATACTTTTAAGAAGCAAAGTCTATATGAATGTTGAATTATCACCTCGTTAATCAATTAAATCAACCATCAGGTTTACTGAGCACTAAAACAGAGATCCAGCACTAATGGATCTATGGGGTTGCTGTGCTGTGCTTAGTTGCTGTGCTGTGCTTGTCCGACTCTTTGCAACTCCATGGACTGTAGCCCACCAGGCTGTTCTGCCCATGGGGATTCTCCAGGCAAGAATACTGGAGTGGGTTGTCATGCCCTCCTCCAGGAGATCTTCCCAATCCAGGGATCAAATTCAGGTCTCCCTCATTGCAGATGGATTCTGTATGGTCTGAGCCACCAGGGAAGCCCCACTGAAGGGGATACCAGAAATAAATGATCTTCGCCAAAGAAATCCAAATTCCAATTGAAGTGACAGATTTTACTACAACCACAAGCAATGTAAAATAAAGTATACTTTGGCATACATCAGTATCCAGCTTTTAAGAGCTAAAATTCTTTCAGGAAAAGAAGAAATCAGAAAGGTCTAAGGACTCATGGAAGAATGGAACAAGAAATGGGTCGGTATGATGAAGAAATCCCAGATGGGTGGGAGGGGAAATCATGACCAAAGGCAAGGAGACAAGAATGAGCATGACATGTTTCTAAGAAAATAAGCAAATAAAAACAGAGATGGTGACAAGTCTGAAGTAGTGAGAAATGAGACTGGACAGGTAAACCAGCTTACAAAGAAGATGTTTAATCTTGTGCAACAAAGGCAAATGCCTCCAATGGGGATAGAAGTGTTAAAAGAAAAAGACTCCCCTAGCTTTTGCACAATGGAGGAACCAGATACTAAAGGTCAGCCATCATCAGTGATCTAACCATGAGTGAGGGAAGGCTGAAATTACTCATTTGCAAGAACAGGGAACAAGAAGCAGCTGCAAAGAGTATTTTTAAAATAGGATTCAACAGAAATCAGGACTACATGAACAGGATAAATAAATATACAGGACGAGCAGTCATAGATGACATGAAGCTTGATGACACTAACAGAAGCAAGGACCAGGTAATATGAGGAGTTCAGACTCATTAATTTGAGTCAGTGTGATGATTTCCAAGCATATGTATTTATAGGCAATATGGAACAAGTATTTAGTTTGAACAGAAAGGATGAGAGAGAACCAGAAGCATGACAAAAAGGTGGCTGAGAATTAAATGAAATCACCAAGAAAAAAGGTAGATTTGAGTTGAAGACTGAGCCTTGGGGAATACCAGCATTTAGGAATTCCAAAAAAGGAACGCCAATGGAATAGTTTAGAGGTAAGGAAGAAACTGAGACAGATAAACATTACTGAAAACCAGAATCTTGAATATTTCACAAAGCAGTAAGCAGTGAAGCAGAGGCCAAGCCACTGAGGTGAACCATGAGGTCAAAGGAAATCTTACAGCAAGTTCTGGAAACTGGAATATAACAAGCCCCAATCCAAGAAATAACATAAGGCATTGTTTAGGAGAATTTGAAGAGTTGTGTGCACCAGTAGTTCAGCAATGAAGGTAGGCAGAAAAGTGACTGATGCAAATTTTCAGCTTGATGTGAGAAAGAAGCTGGTTTTTTAATAAGCATTTTGGATGTCTAAAGTATTATATAGAAAGACATATAGATATTTACAGAAAGCAAAGAACACAGCCAATAAAAATCTAATTTGCCTTATTATGTGTTATGTCTATCAATTTATCATTTTAAATCATTATGATGAAACTTGTTTCCAGGAATAAAAATACATTTGTGAAAATAAACAATTATTGTTTCAAAAGGCTGAATTAAATTATAGCTTTCTAAAATATCCTAGATTCCAGAAATCCATGTGTTTTTATTTAAATATGTCACAATGCCACTAACTCTGTCAACTTAATGAAAACTTATCCCGAAAAAATTTCAGACAAAATTGCTACAAAAAATGGAGACTAACAAAATTGGTAATAATAAAAATGTATTTACAGGTATCATCTTATAAAATCAGGCACCACACTTAAACACAAAAACACTTAAAGCCAAAATAATTCAATACAGTAAATAAGCCATTAATTTTAAGATTCACCATCAACAATCAACTTATTAAGATTATATTCCCATACTGACAAAAGTATGGCTAAGACATAAAATCTCCAGGTATTGACTTACACTGTAGTTAAGGAAACTTGAAAGACATTGTAAAGGTAAAGGAATGGGTTCTCTATTGAAAGTAAGAAAGCAATTTAAAAATAAAGCACAATGACTACACACTTTTTGTACATCATACAAATGCTGAGAAATAGACTTTTTCTTAATTAAGGCAATAACAAATTCAGCTGTGCATAAGGACTGAGTTTAATGCAAATACTGTTTAATTATAAACACAACAGAAATTATTAATTATTTAATAATTACAAAAAGCTTAGAGAAGTTTAGAAAAGTGGTTAATTGTGAAAAACAATCATAAACAATAAAATATAGTTATTTTAAGCTACTCTCTCACTTTAAGATCTTAAGTTAACAGTTCATGAAGTATGTGTGTGTGCATGCTTAGTCACTCAGCTGTGTCTGACTCTTTCCAACTGTATGAACTACAGCTCACCACGCTCCTCTGTCCATAGGATTCTCAGGCAAGAATGCTGGAGTGGGTTGCCATTTCCTCCTCCAGGGAATCTTCCCACCCCAGGGATCAAACCCACATCTCCTGCACCCCCTGCACTGACAGGTGGATTCTTTACCACTGAGCCAGCTGGGAAGCCTTTGTTCATGAAGTATAGGGTAGGACATAGAAAAATTAAAGACTAGAGAGTTAGATTTGGAAAATAAGGATCTCTTGGTGCTACTAACTTGTTAAAAAAAAATCCTCAGAGAAACCTGTTATGTTCAAGCGCAAAAGGAAAATGAAAAAGTTTGTTTCAACTTAACTCTCTCTGACTTAACTTCATAACTGCACCCGTCAATCTGCAAAACAGAAATCCTTCTACGTGTTGTTGCTATCCAGTCGCTAAGACATGTCTGACTCAGCGACCCCACGGGCTGCAGCATGCCAGCCCTCCCCATCCCTCACTACCTCCCAGAGTTTGGCCAAGTTCGTGTCCACTGAATCAGTGATGCTATCCAACCATCTCAACCTCTGTCAGCCTTCTACTTACATGTAGCCAATATGCTTCCAACATACTAGGTAAAATGTTAGATGTAACTTAACTAAATCTACACTCATATATCAGCTATATATGGTCAACCATTGTGGAAACCACTTGAAAAGTATAAACATAAATATTTTAAATGGAGGCATGAAGTTTCACAGAAAATCAAATGAATAGACTCAAAAACACGTAAGGTGGAAGTAGCTAATACTAGTTCCTACAGGCCTGAGGGGTTTTACAACTCAGCTTCAGGCCAGAAGTAATCAATAGTATGGTTTTTTTATTGCTGCATTTCTTGTGTCTTTGTTTCCTTGCTCCTGAAAAGTTTCAGTTTTCATTTCTAGAAATACAGTATCATCAGAACTTTTCACTAAATCACTACACTGCAAAATTCTTTAAATGGATACCATGTTTCCTTTCAGTTTTACTCACCCTACATATGGAATATCAAATAAATCCAAAATTCTGTTAATATACTATTTTCCTATTATTATATAGAAAAAAATATTTCTAAGATGAAAATGTTATCTTTATATATGAAATTCATCAGTTAGCTGTTCTCTCCCAATTACCCTACTCACCCTCTTCTTTGTTCTTGCAATGACACAGGAAAATAACCTGTTTGTGCTTATAGAGGGAACATCAACTCATTTGTTCTAAACCCAACATCAAAACTAAGTTATATGAATCTCACACATACATAAAAAGGTAAAACCTCAAGAATTGCAGAAAAAAATTCATCAGGATGATTTTAAAGAATCTTTTATTGTAAAAATCAAGAAAATACATACAGAAAAGCCAGACTTTGTCCCACCAAGAAAATCAACAGAACTGATAAGATGAGCATTCATATGGCTTTAAAAGTCCTAGAAAGTTTGTTTCCCAACTTTGCTACTCCCCATTCCATTTTGTTCCTTAATAGGGGAAAAGAAATTTTAATTTCAAACCCACTAATCCAACAATTTTAATGGAAGTTCATAAAAATCCAGGTTAAATTTTACCAGGTCCTTAAACGGCTTCCCTGGTGGCTCAGAGGTTAAAGCGTCTGCCTCCAATGCAGGAGACCCAGGTTCGATCCCTGGGTCGGGAAGATCCCTGGAGAAGGAAATGGCAATCCACTCCAGTATTCTTGCCTGGAGAATCCCATGGATGGAGAAGACTAGTAGGTTACAGTCCACGGGGTCGCAAAGAGTCGGACACGACTGAGCGACTTCACCTCAACCTCAACCTAAAGGTAGGACATGAAGTGATTGCCAATGTTTAATTTTTATATAAATGCCAAATAAAAATTAAATAGCCATCATTTCTATTTTCTTATGGAGAAGGAAATGGCAACCCACTCCAGTATTCTTGCCTAGAGAATCCCGTGAACAGAGAAGCCTGGTGGGCTGCTGTCTATGGGGTTGCACAGAGTCGGACACGACTGAAGCAACTTAGCAGCAGCAGCAGCAATTTTCTTAATTTTATGGGATTCAGAAAAGTGATCTGGGTAGTCATTCTGCTGTCCCTGAGATACAAACACAAAATAATTTCAGTGCTTGGTTAACATTATTCAAAATCCTAGTCCCTTAAAGATCACATATAACCTACTATTCAAATACTTATCTGCCTAAGAGATCCATCAATATTTCAGAGCCAAACAGTTTCAAAGGTTTACACATTCACCCTCCTAAAGGTCAAATACCAGAGAAAATGACTAACCAGTAAGCCATTTTAGTTCTACCAATAGGCAGTATCCTATCACAAAAAAAAGTCTACAGACCGGATGCTGAAATTTCACAGTAAGAATACAGATTCATATAAATGTTACTGCAAAGAAAAAAAGAAAAGAAAATTTCTGCAAAGCAGGTAGAAAAAGAAGCTGATTTACAATGGTGAGTCGCACTTCAGCATGCAAGTGCCCACCATGTATTTGTACTCTTTCCTGAACATGGAAGAGGGTGCTGCAATCATCCAACCAATGATCCAGCTTTCTCCAAAGTCCCATAAATTAAAATGTGCATTTAAAACACACATACACACACACAGAATTTGCCCTAACTTCCCTTCTTTTATTCCTCAACTAATTTTTCAGTATTTCAATATTTCTCTATATCTTTATTCAACTTCTTCTTCTCTACTAAGAAAGAGAACTTCTCACTTCCAAGGTCATGACTCCATCCAATTTTACCTCTTCTCATGGTCAAATGTAAACAAGCATAGATGTGAACCTGTCTGTATATATTCCTGTTCACATCATGTTATCATACTAAACACACTGCTGCATCTTGCTTTGTGTTCTTTTTATTTCTGTAAAACCTTTAAAAATTGTTCTATAGCAGCAAATAGAGATACAACTTTATTTTTACAAATGTATCAATAAATCTTCACTGTACTGACAGATAATTTCTTTAATGAATTAGCTGTGATTTGCTAAATTACAAGTTTAATTTATAATTATCTTATTCATATGCATTTATATATGAATACAGTGAGTGGAGGGGGCGCTCACGCACATATACACATGTAGTCACATGCATTTAACCTATTTAACAAAAAAATTACACTTTTGAATGGGATAATGTTAAACAGTATCTCTAAACACAAGAGGCACAGGAAAAATGCTCAAGAAAAGGTGATGAATACAAAATAAACAAAATGCCTTGACAGTTCTCAGGCATAATAATTCTTTAATAACTCCAATAGCTCAGGTCCTATGCTGAGGATGAGTATGCAAAATGCTAAGTCCTTCCATGGTTGGTCAATTTTGAAATGAACCAGGGCTCTCAATTTGGGGTATCATGAATGGGATCTCATCCTCTTGAGAGTGAACCCAAATTAATGCTCTCACTCTGTTACATCTGCTAGACACAATCAGAGCCAAAGGAGGCAAGTTAAATCTAAAATTGAGTGAAGGGACCTTTTCAGAGGAGGATGAAAAAACAGACCTCCCATGTGATAGAAGTATAAATTTTCTTCAGAGTCTTCTCCACTATTCTTAGTACCCTAACAATTCTATCCATTTTGTTTTGCCCTTTCATCTTGTGATTTCTTTAAAAAGCAACATGTGTTTAATCAGCCTATAATATTACTCATATATCATCTCCCTCTGGCACTGTCTGCAGACCTGACTAATGGTGGGTAGGTACATCAGCATTTTCTGATTTATAACTTCACTGTTCCTTAAATCAAGGACAACAGAGTTGCTTCCCCAGACTGGAGCAAACAAAGGGCTGCAGCCTTGTTCCTCTCAGCACAGCCCTGTCCTACTGACACGCTGTTTGTGCTGCTCGTATTCCTGTTTATGCTTCAGAAATATGTACTTGTTTATAGAACCCGTTCAATGCCCTATTCATCTCCAGAAACTAAGTGTGTTGAAATTAAAAGGCTGTGCTTGAATTTGATAAGTGAAATGACAGAGGACAGAAGGCCTAAACAGTTTTATCTTAGGCCCTTATAAAAGGCCCTAAAATTCAAACATCGCCTCTGACATTCTTCCTGCTTCTACTGAACTTAGACAGCAAGTTTGAACTTCACTAAAACAGCTGCTTCTGGCTATGATCAGTGTCACTGACAAAACCACACAGCACAGAAGGCTCCCTGGCCTGACCTCTACTCTGCTTCTCTTGGAGACCTTCTGTTCGCACCACTAAGGGTAAAGTCGGAGAAGGACAGTCTCCCCTCTAGACAGAACCCCTATGATGGGTACTGCTCTTGGTACCCCAGGCCCCTGTCTGGCCCAAAGCAGTTCAATACAGACATCTTCAGTTCCATAGACCACATTTACGTTATACCAAAATCTTGAGTTCAAAGTAACCAGTTTAAGGAACACACAGAAAGTTTCAGGTTACGGGATTATATAGCTTCTATCCTACTTCTAAATCAATCAGTCTATCTCAAACCTCCCCATTCGGCCACCTGCACATTTTGAAATAGGGCTATGATTGCCTTTCTGACTCGGTTACTCTTTGACTGCCCACCATGGGCTGAGTCCTGACCTTTTGAAAGGAGGATGCTTTTCTGTCTTGGTCACAATTACCCTCTGTGTTTCAAGTTGCAACTAATCTTCTCTAGTGCTGACCTCTAACTTGCCAAGGTCTCCTAAACTCTGAACGTGGAAATTCTCCTCAGCTCAGGGTAGGAAGCACCCTGCAGGGCACCTGTGAGCGTCCAGGCTCATCATTTCTCTATTATCCACCTTCCTCAATGCCTGCCCCTCCCCAGCTCCGGCTCTACTACTAATTCTAAATAGCTGACTCTCCATCTCCTTGCTAAATGGCTGACTCTCCATGTCCCTGCCACACTTCACTTTCTTAAAAAAAAAATAAAAATCAATACGCTTCTTTCTCCCCATTTCTTCCTATATGGTCTCTTCCTACTTTACCCTTTGAACTCAGAGGTTCCCTGTAACTCCCCCTCTTTCATGACTCTTGTCCCAATCATCAGTCTTCAGAGAAGCAGGTAGTTAACTGGGAATCTTCAAACCTAAGCCTAGTAGTGTTTTCTTCCTGTATTCCCCATACTCCACATTTATGGGTTCTCAAATCCCCTGGAATGCCCTCTATGGCCCTAGTCACTCTTCAGGGATGAATGTGAAATAGCCTCATCTTTCTTTAAAAGCCAAGTTTACGTTTCAGGGGCCTTGCAAGGGGTACAATTTGTGGAGACTGTAACCACAGCCTAGAAATCAAATGTCAAACACCCCCCTGTTTATATGTGTACAATGGACAATCGGCTGGCGTTCTTCTAAGCAAGGCCACTATAGTCAACAAACGTGTACCAAGAACCTAAACCATACTATACAGCAGAGACTGGCATGACCTTGTAAATCAACTATACTTATCAGCCAGTCAACAGAACCTAAACCAAATGCCACGTATTTCTGTCACTTTAAGCGGGCTGAATAGCACGCACACAGCACTGGCTCAGGGCAACTGTGATATAGATTCAGGCTGTCTTGAGTGAATTCCACCCTCTGCTCTCTGGGCCCCTTTCTTCTATGTACCCTTCCCTGGTGCCCATCATCTAGCCCATTCTTACTCACAACTGGCTTAACAACTTAAAAGAGGATTTTTATACGAATTGGGGACATCCAGGTGGTGGAAATGGAGGAGAAGCTGACAGCTCAGCCTGATACAGGAACCACGATGGGGTGGCGGAGGCAGTGAAAATAGGATCAGCCTCCAACCTTCTTCCCCTTCACATCACCCCTGAGAGGGAGGTTTCACTCTTCTCCCTTCTCCCTCTCGGACTCACAAGAAGAGGACCTGTCCACACACCTTGGGCAAGTGTTAGGAAATGACAGAGCCATGCCAACAATCCTAGAGTGTAACCACCTAGCCTCTTATCCTGCTGCTGCTGCTAAGTCACTTCAGTCGTGTCCGACTCTGTGTGACCCCATAGACGGCAGCCCACCAGGCTCCCCCATCCCTGGGATTCTCCAGGCAAGAACACTGGAGTGGGTTGCCATCTCCTTCTCCAATGCATGAAAGAGAAAAGTGAAAGTGAAGTCGCTCAGTCTGTCCGACTGTTAGCGACCCCATGGACTGCAGCCCACCAGGCTACTCCGTCCATTGGATTTTCCAGGCAAGAGTACTGGGGTGGGGTGCCACTGTCTCTTATACACATCTAGATGTGTATAAGAGACAGACTATATACTGTGTGCATTTCAGACTCTTGTTGACTGTGGGGCTATTCCATTTCTTCTAAGGGATTCTTGCCCATAGAAGTAAATATAATGGTCATCTGAATTAAATTCGCCCATTCCAGTCCATTTTAGTTCACTGATTCCTAAAAAGGTGGGGTGCCATTGCCTTCCCTGCAGATGGTGACTGCAGCCATGAAATTGATGACCAACCTAGATGGTATATTCAAAAGCAGACATTACTTTGCCAACTAAGTCCGTCTAGTCAATGCTATGGTTTTCCCAGTGGTCATGTATTGATGTGAGAGTTGGACTGTGAAGAAGGCCAAGTGCCGAAGAATTGATGCTTTTGAACTGTGGTGTTGGAGAAGACTCTTGAGAGTGTCTTAGACTGCAAGGAGATCCAACCAGTCCATTCTGAAGGAGATCAACCCTGGGATTTCTTTGGAAGGGATGATGCTAAAGCTGAAACTCCAGTACTTTGGCCACCTTGTGTGAAGAGTTGACTCATTGGAAAAGACTCTGATGCTAGGAGGGATTGAGGGCAGGAGGAGAAGGGGACGACAGAGGATGAGATGGCTGGATGGCATCACTGACTCGATGGGCATGAGTCTGAGTGAACTCCGGGAGTTTGTGATGTACAGGGAGGCCTGGCGTGCTTTAATTCATGGGGTCGAAAAGAGTCAGACACGACTGAGCGACTGAACTGAACTGAATATATATGTTTCAGTGCTAATCTCTTAAATCGTGCCATCCATCCTATTTTGTTTTTTTTCAATATTTTTTCCGTAGCGTTACTTTTTCTATCCACGTTATGACCCAGATTTAATGTTTAATTTACATTTCTTTCCTGCCTTATACTAACAAATACATAAGTCAGTGGGTTATTTTGAGACTTTTGTAACATTAAAATGCATGTTGACAATGACAGGGAACATAGTATGTGCCCTGAAAATGTAAAGAAAGACAGTTCCTTTAGCACCTGTGTTCAGTCAGATAATACACATAGAAATATTTATAAATAGTGCCAAGTTGATAGTTTTGATGAAAATAAATTCTGATGTCTTAAGACTTTATATTTTACAATGTGCTTTGTTGTCCACAACTGACAGATCTTTCAGAAACAGACAATAAAGAAATGAGAGAAAATATATTACAATTTTTCAACAAGAAATAAATTGCCTAAATACCGTGAAGTGTTCATATAGTAATTTGACATTCCATTACATTGAAGTACTGACTTAAGTATGATATAGTATGATGTAAACAAGTTTTTCTCATATAAGTATTTGAAGCTTTGTCATCATAAGCATGGAACAGAAACTTTTCTAGAAAAGAGTTCATTTCTCATTAAAAGTTTTTTCTCTTTTATCATCTTTAAAATTCATTTTTGGCTATGCCAAGTCTTCATTGTGCTGGCTTCTTCCTCTTTTTGCAGCAACCGGGCTATAAATTCTCCACAGAAACTTGGCTGGGGTATGGTTGGAGAGTGGCATTTTAATGCTTCTTTTGGTCAGTCCAGAGGACTCCATGTCTTTTTTTTTTTTTGGTCGTGCTGAGCCTCTTTTTGCTGCACGTGGGCTTTCTCTAGCTGTAGCAAGGAGAAGCGAGTTTCTAAGAAGTTACTTGTGTGCAGGCTTCAAGTGGATACTGTTGTTGCAGAGCACAGGCTTTAGAGCACAGGCTCAGTACTTGTGTTGCATTGGGCTTAGTTGCTCTGAGGCACGTGGTATCCTCCCAAACCAGGGATCAAACCCAGGTCCTATGTATTGGCAGGTAGATTATTTACCTACCACTAGACCACCAGGGAAGTTCTACTCGTTGTCTTTTAACTGGGAGCTATGTATGTTAAAACACTGCCAAGCAAAATGGGGGTCATCAATCAATAACTGGGAGATCTGAAAACCAGGAGAGACTCCCCCAAACTTTTCTGGACTTGCTGAAGAGGTGGATGGACCCAAGAGACCCTTCCTGAAATACCAAGGCCAGAATGTCCAAAGCACATTATGGTGCCTGCTTTTTTCAGTCCTGCTTTCCCCTCAGGGTGCACTTTTGCTGGGCCACTGCAGTGACTAATAAGCTTGATCCTTGAAGAAGTGGAATGTCAAAACATTTTTTCTCCTTAGAAGTAGTGCTTTGAAGAGTTGTGCGTTTAACATTCTAGCTTTTCATCCCTACATAAAGCCAGTTCTTGTTTACTTAAACTGCTTAAATTTAATTGCAGGAATATTCCTGGGTCCAGCCAGCACCCCACATCCAGCCCCACCCCACCAGCACCCCACATCAACCCCAACCCAACCCCAACCTGGCCACCAGACCAGGTTTCAGTTCCCAGGCCTCTGAATCACTTCAGCCTCAGCAGCAGGACTCCAAGGACAGTTTGGTTCAGTCATTGAAACAAAGAACCATGTCCGACTCTTTGACCCCATGGACTGCAGCACGCCAGGCCTCCCTGTCCATCACCAACTCCCAGAGTTTAGTCAAACTCATTGTGTCGGTGATGCCATCCAACCGTCTCATCGTCTGTCGTTTGACACGCAGGACTCTTAAATATTATGCCAAAACCGCTCGGCCCCGGCTCGGCCGCCGCTCGGCCCCGCTCGGCCTCCGCTCGGCCCCGCTCGGCCCCCGCTCGGCCCCGCTCGGCCCCTGCTTGGCTCGGCCCCGCTCGGCCCCCGCTCGGCCCCCGCTCGGCCCCCGCTCGGCCCCTGCTCGGCCCCCGCTCGGTCCCCGCTCGGCCTCCGCTCGGCCTCGCTAGTTCCCGGCTCGGCCCCCGCTTGGCCCCGTTCGGCCCCCGCTCGGTCCCCGCTCGGCCTCCGCTCGGCCCCGCTAGGCCCTGGCTCGGCCCCCGCTCGGCCCCCGCTCGGCCCCCGCTCGGCCCCCGCTCGGCCCCCGCTCGGCCCCCGCTCGGCCCCGCTCACACACGTCCAGACGCAGGCGTGTGTCCTAGGCTCCGCCCCTCGTTGTCCCTTTCCTCTGGAACCTAACGCATGTGAGTATCTGGTGTCTCCACGTGAACGACGTGAGTTTACAGCAATTCCTGAAGCCCAGACTTGGTAGGTGCGGGCTCCCTGGGAATAGTGAGGTACTGTTTTTGCTTCAGTCTTGTTCAGCTCCGCCCGTAGGGTCCCCTCTACTCCATATCTCTGGTCGCGGGTCACTTCGGACCTTCCTAATCCCCCAGCCTTTCCTCCCCAAGTAAATTCAGTTGTTACCTTGATAGGCCAGTGGTCTAATTTCCTTTCAGTGTAAAATCCTGAAGTAACATATATCATGCACGAAATATANTATCTCTGGTCGCGGGTCACTTCGGACCTTCCTAATCCCCCAGCCTTTCCTCCCCAAGTAAATTCAGTTGTTACCTTGATAGGCCAGTGGTCTAATTTCCTTTCAGTGTAAAATCCTGAAGTAACATATATCATGCACGAAATATATAGTAATTTATAGGGGGGAAAGTCATTATAATTGAGACATGACACTTGATAATTTTGTAAATATACCAAAACACTTGTTCAGGAGCTAGCTTAGAATTTCATCTTTGCAACTGGTGGTGGAGCTGGAGTTCTTACTCAACTGTTAGGGAGGCGTATTACTGTCCTTTTCTGGTTTATATGACCAGGGTAATAAATTGACTACAGAGACTCTTCACTTTAGGAGATTATTTTCAGTGATGCTGCTTACTGATATGAGCTCTAGAATCAAAGAAAAATATAAAATGGTCTCTATGCTCAGACATTTCCGACTCTTTGAGACCCCATGGAGTGTAGCCCGCCAGGCTCCTGTGTCCATGGGATTTCCCAGGCAAGAATACTGGAGTGGGTTACTATTTCCTAATCCTGGGGATCTTCTGACTCAGGGATAAAACCCCCATCTCTTGAACCTCCATTGGCAGGAGGATTGTTACCACTGAGCCATCTGGGACTCCTCTTTGGTCTGATACCACTGTTTTATTTGAATTAAAGAAGTGAGTTTTGGTTGGTAGTTTTCCAGTCAGTGAGACCGAGTGTGGATAATGCTGAATTATGGACTGCTGACAAGTGCAGTGGAAAGTGGTGTATAATGGAAAATATCTTACGAGATAGGAGAATCTGAAGACATTTGAGGGACATTTTAGATTTTGTGCATCAAGGTTGACTGTCTGTGCTACACTAAACCTAAAGATGATTGTGTGGGGAAAGTGGACAAGGAGCAGTTAGCGTCAAGTAATGAGGCCTGGTTATTTGTAGGAATGTTGTTGGCGGAATATTGTCAGAGATAAAATATTAGTTGAAAATGCTTCTAGCTAACAGACCTTTGATAGATTTGAGTAGGAGTGGGTTGTCTTCATTAATTAAAATTAATCGGAGAAGGGAGGTTGTCCTAGAATTGTGAATCCAGTGACAGGAGTGCTGTACACAGCTGTGTGGGATGTAGAGTCAGGGTTATTAATAGGCTCAGGTCTTGATGTGTAACATGTGGGCTGATTGGATAGTAAGATCTTAAGAATGGAAGCCTGTGAGGATTGGTAATCCTGTTAATGGGAGACTTCATAATGAGGGCTGTAGTGGGGAAACACATTGCTTTCAGTGGTTTATCTACTCACAGTGGGAGATACTGATTTTACTGTGGTTAGAGTGGCCAGAAGCTTTGGAATCTAAGGAGCTATGAAGGAGGCTCCGCTTCCTTAAAGAGCTTCAGTTCAGTTGCTCAGTCCTGTCTGACTCTTTGCGACCCCATGAATCGCAGCATGCCAGGCCTCTCTGTTCATCACCAACTCCCGGAGTTCACTCAGACTCACGTCCATTGAGTCCGTGATGCCATCCAGCCATCTCATCCTCTGTCGTCCTCTTCTCCTCCTGCCCCCAATCCCTCCCAACATCAGAGTCTTTTCCAATGAGTCAGCTCTTTGCATAAGGTGGCCAAAGTACTGGAGTTTCGGCTTTAGCATCATTCCTTCCAAAGAAATCCCTGGGTTGATCTCCTTCAGAATGGACTGGTTGGATCTCCTTGCAGTCCAAGGGACTCTCAAGAGTCTTCTCCAACACCACAGTTCAAAAGCATCAAATCTTTGGCCCTCAGCCTTCTTCACAGTCCAACTCTCACATCCATACATGACCACAGGAAAAACCATAGCCTTGACTAGACGGACCTAAAGAGCTTGGGATCTTCCAATTAGGTCAGTCAGGGACAACGGGTGGCAGTGAGATTGGGGCCTTTCACTGTGACTTCTTCAATGAGCTCAATCGAGCCAAATCTCAAGGACCTTTAAAACTCTGTGATATCCCCAGTTCCTGGCACGTTTTCCCAGGAGAGCCAGTTTCTTGGTCTCCATACTGAGTGCCCAGTGCCATTGCATTTGCGGCTTGTGTGTTTCTGTGTGTTGCCCGGGCCCAGTGATCTCTACTGTTTAGCTCTGTTGCTCAATAGAGCACAGAAAAGTGGTGAAAAAATGTGGGAAAGTGGAGAGGAAGCTATCGGGGGCCTAGGAGAGTTGTGAGAGGAGGCAGGTTTCGGCCTCTGGATGAGCCCTATGAATGGCGTATGCGTGTGTTGGAAGCATAGTGGCGTGACCCAGTTCAAGCTCGCTCTGCTGCCTGCGAGAGAGGCCAGTGCTTCGGGGAGGCGACTTATTGAGGCAAACAATGGGACTTCATTTTGAAAACCCGCCGACCAAGATGGCTAACTAATATCTCAAAGTAGCCATCTTGGTGGTGTCTGGATGCCAGATTCTTTTATGAAACTAGAGGAAAAAAGCAGTGAGGAAATAAAGTTAGAAGGGAGGATCGAGAGGGAGAGGCAGTAGGTAAGTAAGGTAAAAAGGGCCATCAGTAAAGGGCCATCAGTCTTGCAGTACATCTCAGGGACCGCCAGCCTTCTGTGTTCATCTCTTCTTTCCTACAGCCATTCACAGATTGTGAGATCAGAGCATCTCCCTGTGAGCTCAACAAAGGCACTTTAGTTTAACAGTCAGGCCAAGAGACAGAGTCCTCTGAGGCCAGCCATTATGGATGATTACAATAACCACAGCAGTGAGAAGCAAGGCAAAGAAACCGTTCCCACTTGGAATCAGAATTGGCTCTTCCCTGCAACAGTTGTGGGATCACATTGTGTGGAACTGTTGACAAAGGTGGTCTCAGTTTTGACTGGAGGACCTGGATGTGGCCTCATGGCTAATTGTGGGTTGCCAGGAAGGGTAGACGTGCCACAGTGTCTTAGCTCAGTTTCCCTGGGACACAGATGCTATGATTGAGGTTTGTGTGTGTTGGTTGATTGGGAAGGTCATGATCACACCTGTGGAGGAAGGAAGGAAGTGGAATTGGGAAGAGGACTATCACCCTGCAGTGTGTTAGAATCAAGGCCTGAGCTGAGCCCACAGGGAGGGATGGGTGCATTGGTCCTGGAGGTGGGATCCAGAAGGTTCCCCACAACATCAACTCCATGGAGTGGATTTTGTGATATCTTTTCGAAGGGCAAGAATCACTATGCAACCTTAAAATAACTTGGTAAAATCCCGGAGATGATATTGTTGATTACTTTTAGTATTTTCTGTTATTTTGAGTTGTAATGAAGAAGGTTTCCAATGGATTTGGAAGGGAAAAAAGACCTTGGAGTGTATCTTTGGAAGTTGTTGAAGTCTCACTGGGACATGTGCATCAGCATACATATCTTCTTTTTATTATTAGAGTTTGGAGATGACAGTTTTCGCTCTGGCTGAGGTCACTGTGACTGATAAGAAGCTGTCTTGAATCCGGTTTGCTGCTCAGGCGCCTTCATGTGTATTATTCCATCATAAATGCATGAGTTGTTAAACCTTGGAATCCTTCTGGGAATTGCATAGCACGATGGATGGATTATTACTGAATGTATGGAGAGTGTGTTGAACCAGATGAAATTTCATAAGGGTCTTTCAACCTAGAAGGAAAATGGTGCTAAACTTTGATGTCAGAGGGATTTCGTTAGGGAGGGGCCATTAAATCTCAGGATGTAAGGGAAGATCGGGCTCCCCAGGTGGTGCTAGTGATAAAGAATCACCTGCCAGTGCAGGAGACATAAGAGACTCGGGTTTGATCCCTGAGTCGGGAGGAGGGCATGGCAACCTACTCCATGATCAGAGGCGTCTGGTAGACTACAGTCCATAGGGTCGCAAAGAGTCAGACATGACTGAAGCAACTTAGCTCATGGGCACAAGGAAAGATTATTCGTAGACTCCAAGGACCATCAGCTCCATAGCAATCTGGAGTACAAAGGCTTATTCTGGAGATGATGCAGCTGCTATTTCTTGCTGCCAGTGCAGTGGGGTTCTCTCTGTGTCTTTCCAAATCAAGTGCATGTGCCACATACCTGCACAATACAGGTAAACAGGAACTCTTGTGAATGGTTGGTGGGAATGTAAATAGTACATGGAAAACAGTACGCAAGTTCCTCAAATATTAAAAAGAGAACATGCATAGGATCTCAGAGTCTCACTTCTGATTATATACCCAAAGGAAGCAGAATCAGTGTATTTTTAAAAATATTTATTTATTTGACTCCAATAAGCCTTAGTTGTGGATCACGAGATCTTTTTTGCATCACGCAGGACCTTTCATCCAGGCAGGGGGGCTCTGGAGTATGCCTGCTCTGTCTTTGCGGTACCTGGGCTTAGTTGCTCTGCTGCATGTGGGATCTTATATCCCCAACCAAGGATTGATTCCCCTTTGTTGCAAGGCAGGTTCTTAACCTGGAATTCCTGTGACCACCAGGAATGTCCTGTGAAAAATCAGTATTTTGAAGGAGTTACCTGCATTCGTGTAATCAAATCTCGTGCATTGGCAGGCCTATTCCAATCCCTGAGTCACCAGGGAAGTCCAGAAATGATTGAGAATGCACACTACATGGTGGCATTTTGGGTTTTTTTTTTTTTGATAAACTAGAAATTTCATAGATTCAATTCCAACTTTTTTCTTGTTACTTTCAAGTCACTGAAAGCACAAGATGGAATCAAACCCAAAGTTTGGTTTGGATACTGGGACGATGATATGAGAATGTTTGTTAACTGATGAAGCTTTCTAGTTGCAGCACTATAGACTTCCAATCTGATGGGAATTTCTCAGCCTGCCCAGATAGGCAGCATAGGGAGTGGTTGGTTTTAAAGTCTAGAGGTATCAGTAGTCAAACATCAGAGAAACCACAGTGAGACTGTTTAACAAAACACTGAATGTTTACTCAGGCTATGAATTTTTTATATTCCTTTTCCTGCTGTACAGATATGTTCCATTGTTCTATCTGGATGTTGAAGATGCTAGTAAATTACTATTTATCTGTTTTACTAAACAGAAAGATTACTATTTACTATCTATTGCCTAAGACATTTTTACACTAACCTAATGAACAGTAATGTTTAGAAATATTTAATATTAATAAATACTAAATAGAAGTCTAGTTTTCAAAGCATATTAAAATGTTGATGTAACATTATAGAATTAATAAATATGCTCCATAGTTCATTGTCAGCTGACCTTGCATTGGCAGGCCGATTCCTTATCCCTGAGTCACCAGGGAAGTCCCAGAAATCATTGAGAATGCAGACTACATGGTGGCATCTTTTTGTTGGTTTGATAAACTAGAAATTTCATAGATTCAATCCCCAGCATTTTTGTTCTTGTTACTTTGAAGTCACCAAAAGCACAAGAATGAACCAAACCCAGTGTTTGGTTTGGATACTGGGACAGATGATATGTTATGAGAATGTTTGTTAACTGATGAAGCTTTCTAGTTGGAGCACTATAGACTTCCAACCTGATGGGAATTTCTCAGCCTGCCCAGAGAGGCAGCATAGGAAGCGTCAGTTCTTGTTACTTTGAAGTCACCAAAAGCACAAGAATGAACCAAACCCAGTGTTTGGTTTGGATACTGGGACAGATGATATGTTATGAGAATGTTTGTTAACTGATGAAGCTTTCTAGTTGGAGCACTATAGACTTCCAACCTGATGGGAATTTCTCAGCCTGCCCAGAGAGGCAGCATAGGAAGCGTCTGGCTTTAAAGTCTAAAGGTATCAGTTGTCAAACATTGGAGAAACCACAGTGAGACTGTTTAACAAAACACTGAATGTTTACTCCTGCTATGAATTTGTTACATTCCTTTTCCTGCTGTACAGATATGTTCCATTGTTCTATATGGTTGTTGAAGATGGTGGTAAATTACTATTTATCTGTTTTACTAAACAAAAATTACTATTTACTATCTGTTGCTTAAGACATTTTTACACGAGCCTAGTGAACAGTACTGTTTAGAAATATTTAATATTAATACTAAATAGAAATCCAGTTTTCTAAAGCATATTAAAATGTTGATGTAACATTATAGAATTAATAAATATGCTCCATAGTTCATTGTCAGCTGTAGTAGAATTTCCTTTTTCTTGAGTTTTTCTTTTAATATTGTGATGGGTTTTGCCATATCTCAACATGAATCACCCATAGGCATTCATGTGTCCCCTCCCTCCTTCCCCAGNGCATATTAAAATGTTGATGTAACATTATAGAATTAATAAATATGCTCCATAGTTCATTGTCAGCTGTAGTAGAATTTCCTTTTTCTTGAGTTTTTCTTTTAATATTGTGATGGGTTTTGCCATATCTCAACATGAATCACCCATAGGCATTCATGTGTCCCCTCCCTCCTTCCCCAGCCTATCCCTCCAAGTTGTCACAGAGCAGTGGCTCTGGATGCCAGTCATATATCAAACTCCCACTGGCTATCTACTTTACATAGGGTAATATATATATGTTTCAATGCCATTCTCTCAAATCAGGCTGCCTTATTTCTGTTTTTTCAAGTTTTTCCTTAGCATTATTTTCTCTGTCTACATGTTGTGACCGAGATTTAAAGTTTAATTTACATTTCTTCTCTGCCTTACACTAACAAATACATAAGTTGGTGGGTTATTTTGAGACTTTTGTAATGTGAAAATGCACATAAGACAATGACAAGGAACTTAGTAGCTGCCCTATAAACATGAAGAAAGTTCCTTTAGGACTTGAGTTCACACAGAAATATTTATAAATAGTGCAATGTTGCTGCGTTTTGCACCTCCTTCCATCTTAAAACCATTTACTGACTCCTCTGCACTTCCTGCAGTGCATAAAATTCTCTTCCACGAGGTGGGAAGACAATGACAGGGAACATAGTAGCTGCCCTATAAACATGAAGAAAGTTCCTTTAGGACTTGAGTTCAGTCAGTTAATACACATAGAAATGTTTATAAATAGTGCAAAGTTGGTGATAATTTTGATGAAACTAAATTGTAATGTCCTCTCAAGATGTTGTTTTGTAGTCTGCTTTGTTGTCCACCTCTGACGGAGCTTTCGGAAACAGCAAAGAAAAGAGAGAATATATAATTTGTAAATAAAAACTAAAACTGCCTAATTAGTGTCAAGTGATCATCTAGTAATTTTTGACATTCCATTATGGTGAGAAGTATTCACTTGTGATGTTTATATGTATATGACATATATTATGATGTAAACAAGTTTTTCTCAAAAATATTTGACGCTATGTCATCATAAGCATGGAACTGAAACAGTTTGTATAAAGAAGAATGGAGTTCTCATGACAGGAAATTTTTTCTCTTTTCTTTAATAACTTTTAAAATTTATTTTTGGCCGTGCTGGGTCTTCACTGTGCCCCTGGCTTTTCTCTCCTTGCGGCGAGCAGGGGCTATAAATTCTGTACATGAAATACATAAACGTGACTGGTGTTTGGTTGGAGACTGGCATTCTGAATCTCCTTGTTTGGGTCAGTCCAGATCCCTCAGTGTCTTTTTTTCTTTTCACTGTGCTGAGCCTTACTCTGTGCAGCAGAGAAAGCCGCACGTGGGCTTTCTCTGGTTGCAGCAAGCAGGAACTACTCTAATTGCTGTGCTGGCTTCTCACTGCTGTAGCTACTCTTGTTGCAGAGCACAAGCTTTAGAGCACAGGCTCAGTACTTGTGTTGCTCGGGCTTAGTTGCTCCAAGGCACATGGTATCCTCCCAGACCAGGGATCAAACCTGTGTCCCATGCATTGGCAGGTGGATTCTTTATCACTGGACCAGCAGGAAAGTGTCACTGAGTGGCTTTCAACTGAGCAAATCCCAGTATCTTTCAACCAGGATCCTCCTGTGTCTTTTAACCATTAATACCCTGCGAAATAAAATTTGGGGTCATCACCCCATAACTGAGAGATCTGAAAACCAGGAGAGACTCCCCTAAACTTGCCTGGACTTCCTGAGGAGGACGATGGGCCCGAGAGGGTGTTCCTAATTTACCAAGACTACTATGTCCGAAGCTCAGAATGGTACCTGTTTTGCTCCAGCCTGCATTCGGTGCATTGTTGTTGGGCTGCTACAGTGACTAATAAGCTTGATCTTTGAAGAAGTGGAATGTCAAGATATTTTTCTCCTTCTGGGTGTTACTGTGAGGTGTTACTAAGAGCTGTGTGTTTCACATTCCAGCTTGTCATCCCTACACAAAGCCAGTTCTTGTTTACTTAAACTGCTTAAATTAATTCTAATTGCAGGAATATTTCTGGGTCCAGCCACCACCCCACATCAACCCC
>SJYX01017493.1:41867-84339 GCA_006410675.1 Oreotragus oreotragus | reverse complement strand
AAAGAATTGATGCTTTTGAACTGTGGTGTTGGAGAAGACTCTTGAGAGTCCCTTGGACTGCAAGGAGATCCAACCAGTCCATTCTGAAGGAGATCAACCCTGGGATTTCTTTGGAAGGAATGATGCTAAAGCTGAAACTCCAGTACTTTGGCCACCTCATGCGAAGAGTTGACTCATTGGAAAAGGCTCTGATGCTGGGAGGGATTGGGGGCAGGAGGAGAAGGGGATGACCGAGGATGAGATGGCTGGATGGCATCACGGACTCGATGGACATGAGTCTGAGTGAACTCCAGGAGATGGTGATGGATAGGGAGGCCTGGCGTGCTGCGATTCATGGGGTCGCAAAGAGTCGGACATGACTGAGCGACTGAACTGAGTGATCAACCCAGGCTTCACATGAGATCATGAGGCATTTTGCCAGGGCATGTTTTGTACCCCTGCCCCAAAAGACACGCCCCTCAGGATCTCGAGCTGGGCCTCGGCCCAGGAATGTGCACAGGCCATGGATGATTCAGATCTGGATCCTGCATTGAGCACCAGGGCTCTTAGCCTCCACTTCTGAGATGGAGATCAAGCCCTGGGGGAGGGGAGGGTGCTCTACTCTGAATGGGGCTGGACCAGGCCTGCTGTGTGACCTGAAGGGGATCATGGGGTCAGTGGAGGTGCCCCCTGCTTCTGTGTACATAAGGCCTCACCAGGAGGGGAGTGTGATCCGAGGGAAAGAGTCCCCTGTTGGACTCTGTGCAGGAGTTGACCGTCCTGAGTCCCTCCTGAGACAGTGGGCACAGAGGACTGTCCGTTCCACACTGTGAGGGCTTCTCTGTGTGTGTAGTTGGGTTTCAGGAAGGGAATGTGTTGACCCTAAGCATTAAACAGCATGTTTTCCACTTTCATGATAGAATTGTGAAGATTCATGGACGAAGAAGTGCGGAAGCAGAAAACAGGAGTCAGGCATGGCTCTTTCTCCGGTAAGGTCATATTCTCAGTGGATTCTCACACTGTCTTCCTGAAATGCCCTTCTCTGGACTTGCTAATCGTGTCTGACTCTGAAGTATCCTGCCTGACTCCTGTACATGCACACTCACCCGGGGCCTTCCCTCAGGGCCTGTCCTCTCCACTTAGATCCCATCTCCCCATGACCTGGTGACCTGGCCCTTGTGAGGAGGCTCCCCTGGGCACCATCCTGGGCAGGGCTTCTCACCCACGGGTTGGAGACAGGGTCTCAGTGCTGTTGGGCTGCAGGGGTTGCTTAGGGCCCATGTGGATGCGCTGTCTGCTCTCTGTCAATCTGGGTAAAGAAGCTGTAGGTGGACCTCAGGTATTAACATGTACAGTACACGGTAAAATCTGCCAAAGAGGCCAATGTGGGGAAATCAGTTCTGACTTTTTATAGTACATTTAAAACTAAATGAGCACCTCTCTGAAAACCTAAGTGTTTGGGAATGGAATGGAACATTCAGAAAGAGATGTCAGGGCTAGGGAGTGTTTTGTTACACCATCTAATTTAAACTGTGAAATCGGGCTTACTAAGTTTTTTTCCTTTCTTTTTTGAGCACATGGTTCAGCTTCCAGGGTCGTAGTTTGCTGAGTAGGGATCGAACCTGAAAACCTGCAGTGGAAGTGAGAGATTTTAATCACTGGACCATGAGACAGTTTTCCAACTTTACTAATCTTGATTCAGTATTTTCTTAGTGGAATAAAATAATAAATTTTGGGGTTGGTTAATAAGTACATACCTAAAATTAATTATAAAAATCACATTATGATTTTTTTAATATATTTATTTCCTGTACTCTGCCTTCGTTGCTTCAGTGTCTTTTCCCTAGTTCTGGAGAGCAGTGACCACTCTGGTTGCAGTGCACATACTTCTCATTGTGGTGGCTTCTCTTTTCTTGCAGCCCAAGCTCTACAGAACGCCGACTTCAGTAGTTTCACCTCCTAGGCTCTACAGCTCTGTCTCAGGAATTGGAATTCACAGGCTTAGTTGCCCCTCAGCATGTGGGATCTTACCGGACCAGGCAACAACCTGTGTTTCTTACATTGGTCAGTGAACTCTTTACCACTGAGCCACCGGGGACGCCATCATATTATTTTTAAATACAGGTATTTTATACAGATTGGTGTGAAGTATTTTCTGTATTATTTTCTGCTTGTACTATTTTTTATGTTTTTAATAGTATAAGATAATGTTGAGGACTTCCCTGGTGGTACAGTGGATAGCAATGTGTCTGCCAATGTAGGGAACACAGGTTCCATCCCAATTCCTGGAAGATGCCTCAGAGCAACTAAGCCCATGCCCAACAACTGCTGTGGCTGTGCTCTGGAGCCCAGAATCCTTAACTACTGAAGCCCGCATGCTTGAGCTTGTCTTCCAAAATAAGAGAAGCCACTGCAATGAGAAGCCTGGGCACCGCAGACACAACTCCATGCAGTGCAGTCCCAAGTAGAGAGAGCTGGATCACAGCAACGAAGGCCCAACATAAACAAACCAAATAAGCTGTGAAAAGGAAATAGAATGTTAACAAACTTACTGAATCAAACTTATGTTTGATTCACTTTTAATGTCCCAAAGATGCCAAAATATAGAAGGGAATGGCCGCCCACTCCAGTTTTCTTGCCTGGAGAATCCCATGGACAGAAGAGCCTGGCAGGCTACAGTCCCATAGAGTCTGACATGACTGAGCCAACTGAATATCAACCTCCTCACATAGCAGAGTGAGTGCTGAAAAACCTAAACCTCTAATTTTCCTCCTGCAGATTCTTAAGTCATGTCCAGTTGCTTCTGAAATAACATCCTCAATTTATAGGCCTTGCAGAAATCAGCCTCTACCTGGCATCACCCCATCTTCATTCCCACGTTGCAGTCACACTGGCTGGTTTTCTGTTCAGTAAATATCTTCCTGTGTCAGAGCACTCAGGCTCTTCTCTCTGCTTACAGAACTGTTCCATTTCCCACCTTGCCAATCCTAAGTGTTTCTTCCTCACAGAGACCTTGTCTGACTTCTCGATGTAAGTCAAGACTTTCTGTTGAATCTTCTCTTAGCACCAGACCTGTTTCAGAGCACATATAACAATAGTGATATTAAAATTATGGATGTAGTTGGCCAGCTGGCTGCTAGATGGTAAGCTCTATCATGTTCACTGCTATACTCCCAGTTAGGGACACAGAGTTGATACTCACTAAGTTTTGATTGAAGAAAAGAAAAAAATAAAGACAGCTCTTCTTGTTTCAGTCAATTATGTATTTCCATGTGCATGCATGAGTGCATGGATGTATAACTCCATGATTTTAGTACAAAACCATCTCATAAATACGATTTATGCTTAGAGCAGTTGCAGTTGCATCTTAAGTGTGTATTCCATGGCCTTTAATATTTTCCACCTCACCACATGAATAGTGTAAATAGTAGTCAGATTACTGACATTATGTGGACTGGGGGCTAGAGGGGGTGACCCTGTACAGTGACTATTTATGCTGTTCCATTGCACTTCAGCTCCCTTGAACTTGTTTCAGGTATTCTCAGGGAACTCTCTGGGGGTGGTCTTTTATACTCTTACTTAACTCTTTGATTCCTAAGGTTCAGTTGTCTCTCCCAACCACCTGAGCTCAGGTGCTGTTGCCTCATTTTTTAACTGTTTGACTGGAGCTATTTATTAGAGTGACAGAGTTTTCTCTCCAGTAAGATGGACACAGATCTTTCTCTATTGTTGTTGTTATGTTGATGACAAGTTTATATGCGTAAAGTCTTTAGAGTAATGCTTAGTGTGTATGAAGTGTTGAGACACCTCTCATCAGTGTGATGATGACATCCTCATCACAGTCTGTGTTCTTTTAAAGCCACTGTGGACTTTGTCATCTCTGAAGACAGCAGTCTTGCTGTAACTCATCTAGATAGTGAGTGTCACTCAGTGTGTAGAACGTAACACTTCTGCATCAACGACCCACTGTTGATTGTAATTTGTATATTTTTCATGTCTTGTCCACACCCATGATGAATTCATGTTGATTGGAGGATATCATCATCTTATGAAAATAAAAAGGAAATTAGAGAGCAACAATTTGCTCCAAATAGATTTGCATGGATGTATCAGAATATTACTTGAGCTGAATTGACCTCACCTGTCTCACTTCTTCTCCTTTTCTGTGAAAATAAGAACCCTCCTCAGGGCCTGTTGGTGAAATGTGTTTTCATTTCAGACACAATTGACCTTCAAGGATGTGTTCATAGATTTCACTCCCAAGGAGTGGGACTGTATGGACCCTGCCCAGAGGACCTTGTACAAGGACGTGATGGTGGAGACCCTCAGGAACCTGCTGTCTGTGGGTGAGGATCACTTCCCTCTGAAGTAGGGATCTACTTTGGGATATCTCTGCATTTTCTCTGGGAGCCCTGTTTTTCTTGACTGAGCTGAAAACCTTGTTCACTGAGACATATAAGGCTTCGTGTTTGGCATTGGGAGTTCAAACTTGTCTTTCCTTCTGATGACTTGCCCACTGTGTGATACACAAGGAGTTTTTCCAGAGCTTGAGTGTTTATAAAACTGATTTCAATCTTTGAAATATCCAGTTGCCTGTTTTACACCCCTGTGTTCTTGGTTCAGTAACTCTTGGAAAGGAACTAGATACCTGATACATACTATACTGTATATTATACTGTTCCCTGTGCATTCAGAAGGAGGCAAATAGTAAAGTAATTTGTGAAATATTTTTCTGTCCATCATAATGTCCTCACTTCTTGACTGACAAAAGAGCTGGGATTTTCCACCTGCCAATGCAGGAGACACAGGTTTGATGCCTGGTCTGGAAGATCCCATGTCACAGAGCAGCTAAGCCCGTGGGCCAGAACTACTAAAGCAGCACTCTAGAGCCTGGAAGCTGCGATTACTGAGCCCACATGGGACAACTACTGAAGCCCGTGCACCCAGGAGAAGCCAAAGCAAATGAGAAGCCCAAACACTCAACTGGAGAGTAACCCCTACTTGCCCAACTTGGGGAAAAGTCCAAGCAGCAAGGAGCACTCACTCCAGCCAAAGTAAATGAATAAACAAAATTATTAAAGATAGCAAATGCATTTATTTAAAAAAAAAAAAAGAAAGTTTGGATTCTGGAAGAAGCCAAGTATGACATTTCTTCTGAGCAGGAATTTCTGATTCTGTCCTAAATCATAACTATTTTTGTAGCATGACAAAGATCCCTGAATTATGGAGAATGAGGTGCTAATTAGCAGAAAATCAGATGAATGGAAAAGGATCAACAGTGTGATTTCAGGTCAGCTGTCACAAGGACAGAGAGGAAGCCACACCATTCACTGTGTTTGGGAAACTCTTGAAGTTCGGGAGTTCTGTGAGAAAACAGATGTTTAGTGTTTGTGAACTATCACAGGAGATTTTTCTTCTCTTCAACTTCCTGCTCTGTTCTTTGACTTGTGAAATGTACATCACCCTCCGGTGGTGCTGTAGCACCCACAGAGACAAAGCCAAGGCCTTTTGTTTTGTTTTATTTGTTTTTGGCTGTACTGGGTGTCTGTTTCCTGTATGGCCATTTCTCTATCTGAGACAAGTGGGGGCTACTCTCTGCTTGCAGGCTGCATGGCTTCTCGTTGCGGTGGCTTCTTCTGTTGTGGAGCACCAGCTCTAGGCACACGTGCTTCAGTAGTTTCGCTACACAGGCTCGGTATCTGTCCTTCAGCTTAGTGCTCCCTGGCATGTGAGATCTTTCCAGAACAAGGACTGAACCCATGTCTCCCGCATTGGCAACCTAACTTTTTACCATGCGGCCACTAGGGTGTTAGGGAAATTAAAGAAATAGTCCTGTTTAGGCTTCAAGACAAAGCAGTGCATTCCTCTGTGCTTGCCTCCAACCTGCCTGGACACACCCACCAGCATTTCTCATGATGTACTCTGCATATAAGTTAAATAAGCAGGGTGACAATATACATCCTTGACGTACTCCTTTTCCTATTTGGAACCAGTCTGTTGTTCCATATCCAGTTCTAAGTGTTGCTTCCTGACCTGCATACCGGTTTCTCAAGAGAGAAGTCAGATGGTCTGGTATTCCCATCTCTTTCAGAATTTTCCACAGTTTATTGTGAGCCACACAGTCAGACGCTTTGGCATAGTCAATAAAGCAGAAATAGATGTTTTTCTGGAACTATCATGCTTTTTCAATAATCCAGCGGATGTTGGCAATTTGATCTCTGGTTCCTCTGCCTTTTCTAAAACCATCCTTAACATCTGGAATTTCACAGTTCACGTATTGCTGAAGCCTGACTTGGAGAATTTTGAGCATTACTTTACTAGCGTGTGGGGTGAGTGCAATTATGCGGTAGTTTGAGCACTCTTTGGCATTGCCTTTCTTTGGGATTGGAATGAAAACTGACCTTTTCCAGTCCTGTGTCCATTGCTGAGTTTTCCACATTTGCTGGCACATTGACTGCAGCGATTTCACATCAACATCTTCCAGGATTTGAAATAGCTCAACTGGAATTCCATCACCTCCACTAGCTTTGTTTGTAGTGATGCTTTCTAAGGCCCACTTGACTTCACGGTCCAGGATGTCTGTCTTTAGGTGAGTGATTACAACATCATGATTATCTTAGTCGTGAAGATCTTTTTTGTACACTTCTGTGTATTCTTGCCACCTTTACTTAATATCTTCTGCTTCTGTTAGGTCCATACCATTTCTGTCTTTGATTGTGTTCATCTTTGCATGAAATGTTCCCTTTGTATCTCTGATTTTCTTGACAAGATCTCTAGTCTTTCCCATTCAGCTGTTTTCCTCTATTTCTTTGCATTGATAGCTGAGGAAGGCTTTCTTATATCTCCTTGCTATTCTTTGGAACTCTCCATTCAGATGCTTATATCTTTCCTTTTCTCATTTGCTTTTTGCTTCTCTTCTTTTCTCAGCTATTTCTAAGGCCTCCCCAGACAGCCATTGTGCTTTTTTGCATTTCTTTACCATGGGGATGGTCTTGATCCCTGTCTCCTGTACAATGTCAGGATCCTCTGTCCATAGTTCATCAGGCACTCTATCAGATCTAGTCTCTTAAATCTATTTCTCACTTCCACTGTATAATCATAAGGAATTTGATTTAGGTCATACCTGAATGGTCTAGTGATTTTCCACACTTTCTTCAATTTAAGTCTGAATTTGGCCATAAGGAGTTCATGTTCTGAGCCACAGTCCGCTCCCGGTCTTGTTTTCCTGACTATATAGAGCTTCCCCATCTTTGGCTGCAAAGAATATAATCAATCTGATTTTGGTGTTGACCATCTGGTGATGTCCATGTGTAGAGTCTTCTCTTGTGTTGTTGGAAGAGGATGTTTGCATTCTCTTGGCAGAACTCTATTAGCTTTTGTCCTGCTTCATTCTGTATTCCAAATTTGCCTGTACCTCCAGGTGTTTCTTGACTTCGTACTTTTGCATTCCAGTTCCCTATAATGAAAATGACATCTTTTTTGGGTGTTCTAAAAGGTCTTGTAGGTCTTCATTGAAGCGTTCAGCTTCTTCAGTGTTACTGGTTGGGGCATAGACTTGGATTACTGGGATAATGAATGGTTTGCCTTGGAAACANCCTGTACCTCCAGGTGTTTCTTGACTTCGTACTTTTGCATTCCAGTTCCCTATAATGAAAATGACATCTTTTTTGGGTGTTCTAAAAGGTCTTGTAGGTCTTCATTGAAGCGTTCAGCTTCTTCAGTGTTACTGGTTGGGGCATAGACTTGGATTACTGGGATAATGAATGGTTTGCCTTGGAAACAAACAGAGATCATTCTGTCGTTTTTGAGATTGCATCCAAGTACTGCATTTCGGACTCTTTTGTTGACCATGATGGCTACTCCATTTCTTCTGAGGAATTCCTACCCACAGGAGTAGATATAATAGTCATCTGAGTTAAATCCACCCATTCCAGTCCATTTTAGTTCACTGATTCCTAGAATGTCAACATTCACCCTTGCCATCTCCTGTTTGACCTCTTCCAATTTGCCTTGATTCATGGACCTAACATTCCAGTTTCCTGTGCAATATTGCTCTTTACAGCAATTGACCTTGCTTCTATCACCAGTCCCATCCGCAGCTGGGTGTTGTTTTTGCTTTCGCTCCATCCCTTCATTCTTTCTGAAGTTATTTCTCCACCGATCTCCAGTAGCCTATTGGGCACCTACTGACCTGGGGAGTTCCTGTTTCAGTAGTCTATCATTTTACCTTTTCATACTGTTCATGGGGTTCTCAAGGCAAGAATACTGAAGTGGTTTGCCGTTCCCTTTTTCAGTGGACCACATTCTGTCAGACCTCTCCACCACGACCCGCCTGTCTTGGGTGGCCCCACATGGCATGGCTTAGTTTCATTGAGTTAGACAAAGCTAACATCAGTCGTTCCAATGAACATCCAGGGCTGATCTCCTTTAGGACAAACTGGTTGGATTACTTCGTATATTGAAAGTCAGCTAGGTAATTCTCTAATTGGAATATTTATTTGTATAGAATGAGTGTCCTATTAACAAATCCTTGGAACCTGAGACAAAAGTGAAAACTTTTGGCAAGGCATTAATTGGCACTGTGAGCAGGATTTGTGAGACAAAACACCACTCTTTAAGAAGCAAGAGATCAAGGTTTATGCCGTTTTTATTTCCACATGGGAAAATTCACCTTGTTACTCATTAGCTAATACATGGGACATCTTCTCTGGATTGTGTGAGAAGTGGAACCGTAAATTAAACAGGCTGAACCCTAAGAAGTTACTGAATGTTTGTGACTCTTGCCCCTTGAGAAAGGATAAGACTCTGCCCTGTTGGATGACAGGGTGGATCCTCCTGTCTCCTGCCATGAAGTACATAACGCGAACTTAAAACTGTCTTAGGGAAGTTACTGGAAAAATAATTATGTGATTAGTGGATGTTTGTCCATATTACAGTGTGAAAATTATATTTTGGCTGATCAAATCCTCACTTTTTAAGTCAGTTCTCTGTTGAGCCGGCCCACAGCTCCAGTAGTATCCCCCATTGCCCTTTCTCTCTCCATTCTTTGTCCTTTTGTGGCCTTTTACCCCTCCCAACCCGTCTCTCTCCCTCTCCATCAGCTGGCCCTCTTCTAACTTCACCTGTCTCTCGGAGGGGAGGATGAGCCCAGCTTCCCCACTCCTGCCCCCCACTTTAGGAAGTTTCTTTTCCCCTTCAGTTTCTTCTGAACAATCTAAGACCCCCATCTCCCCAGAGGGCAATCCAAGATTTTTATCACTCCATCTGCTGTTATTTTCACTGTCAATTTCAGCACTATTTGATCTGTATTTTAGCTACAAAACTATGACTATGGAAAGGAAAGGTAAGTTTTTTGACATAGGATAACTGTGCTATTCTCTAGACTCTGGAAAAAACTGATTAAAATTATTTTTTTTCTTTTTGAAAGTGCACAACTGGTTCTTTTTGCATATGGAGTTAAAAGCAACTAACCCGTTGAGACAGCTAGCCTAGAAAAAAGCTTGAAGTTAACCTTTACCAGGGCATTCCAAATGACTCTAATTGTACAGAACCTGCCTGCAAGTGTGGCAAAGGTGGATTTGATCGCTGGATTAGGAAGATGCCCTGGAGGTGGGAATAGCAACCCACTCTGTGTTCTTGCCTGGAGAGTCCCATGGAAAGAGCAGCCTGACGGGATACAGTCCATGGGATTGCAGATAGCTGGGCGTGACTGAAGCAGCTTAGCACAGCACATAACCAAGTCCTTGAAATACATAACCCACTTTGCCTGAGGCCTCAACCTTGGGCAAATTAGAATTTCAAACCAAGGGGAAAGTAAAAGGTCAAAGAGACATTTTAAATCTCAAGCAGAAAACTATGGTCTCTGTCTGTCCATCTGTGTGTCTGGATTTATGCATGCCACACTGTGTGTCTTTGTTTTTGGATAATATTGCTGAGGTTACTTTGTAAGTGAGATCTAATTCAGTTGGCTTTAAAAAAGAAAAACTAAGCACTTACAAATCAAACAGTTATGAGAAATTAACCTAAACGAATTTCAGATGCACATGAACTGGGAAATAGTCACTATTAAATATCTAGTAAAAACGTTTGTTGCTCGTCTAAGTAAGACATGAGTTGAGCTATCAAACTGTGCAATGCTTTTATTGTATTACACTGATTACTGAGAGTTCAGTCCCTGCGTCAGAAAGATCCCTGGAGAAGTAAACGGCAACCCACTTCAGTATTCCTGCCTGGAGGATCCAGTGGAGGAGCTGGCAGGGTTTGCAAAAGAGTCCATGAGTTTGCAAAGAGTTGTACATGCCAGAAGCAACTTAGCACACACATAGGCACTGATTACTGATAATTTCCTGTCATAGAGAAACTAAAGAGATTTTGGATTATTAATATGTTTGCTGCTACCCTGAGATGTTTTCCATAAGAAAGCAAATGTTTTTAGAAGTTATCACTGGTATTTATGGTCACCATTCTATAAAATGCTAATATAAAGGACAGTTCATGGTTGCTTAAAGAAAGTAAGATCTGTAAGATCATACCTTTTTAGTAACAAAAGGTATGAGCAATGAAATTGATTTGGGATGCTCATAGCAGTGAGTGGGAGTGAACAGAAGCTGGAAGCAAGTTCTTAATTTCCCAGATGGAGACGCCTAACCCCTGGATCACAGGAGCCAACATTTAGGGCTGAGTCCCCTAGTCTGGCCTGCCTAGTCAGGAACAAATTCAGATGATGAGGCAGAAGGTGAAGAGTAAAGGACAAAGTTTACTGAAAGGAAAAGTACACGCGGCAAGGCACATGGGCAGCCTCAGCGAGAGAGAGACGCCTGTGGGAAGTGTAAATTCTTTACAAAGGGGCAGTTTTCCGGGTCTTCATCTTCCCTCAGGCCAATCACCTTGTTTATTCGCCCTGGCTAATTTGTCTCAGGACCCTCCCTGGAGTGTGCATGCACACCTTAGCCAAGTTGGATCTCAAAGTGAAGGCTTCTGGGAGGAGTAGGCCTCATTATGGCCTGGGATTATCCTGTGAGTTTTGACTCCAAGCAGCGTTTCTGGGCATGTGGAGTGTCTCCCTTAACAAACAGGGGTTTTTTCTTTCTTTGTCCTTGCCATAATTATTCCCTGAGATTAAAGAATGACTGTTTATTTACCCTGTTTTTGTTGGGTGTAAATTCCTCAACTGGAGCCCATGTATCTCTTATCTCAGGGAATGCAAAGGGGAAGATGACACATTCAAGACCTTTAACAGGGAGCCTATCAGTCTCCTACCAGAAAATTACATTTTATTAGGGAGAAAGAAAGTAGGTCTGACTTACAGGTGGCTGTTTCTAAATGAAGAAAATGATTGAATTAGAAAAAAAAAAAGAGGTTTTATCCGAAGTGGACCTCCAAGAAAAGAGGTCTCAAAAGGCAAAGTCTTTATATGATCTATAACAATCTGTCATTTGACTCCTGTCAGTGTTGTTGCTTGACTATGGGAAGCATGTGATGACGTGTTTCAAAGGGATCTGTTTCCTCTTTGTCCCCCTTCTGTGCTGGATTCCATCAGATGCCTGCTTTTTGGTCCATGTGGAACAGCACTGACACCTCCAGAGATTATTTTGGACCCAGCCTGATTCTCTTCCTATTTGTTGCACTTGGGAGACCTCATTGGAGGAAGGGGAAGACTGGCAGCTCTTCGATTGCATTTGGTGTCTCAGATCCTACACAGAGCTGCCTTCAACCTGTCTTCCTGTTCAGAGCCCTCAGCTGTTCTTGTTGTTACTACTTTTCCCACATCCTTCAGAGGTGTGTGTAACAGGAATGTGGTTTGGATCTTCTGTGATTGTAACTCAGGAAACCTGTAAGGACAGTGGATATTGATTGAGGTCCTTTCTTAGACAGGACCTGAATTGATATCTTGTTAGTGCCTTGGAAATGATTTCCAAGAAGGATGGCTGAGTAACACAATTACACAGGTCAGTTCTTGTGTCTGATCTGAAGTTTCCTTTTTACACTCCTGGAGTTCATTGTAACTTTTTGTCCTCCGTTCTGCCCAAGTGGGCCCTGGTGGTTCAGAGCATGGATGAATCTGTAAGCCTCGGTTTCAGTCCTGCTTTTGCTCACTTACTTTCATATTCCATGGAGTTGTGTACAGGAACCCTGTGAATCCACTGCCTTTATTTGTAAAATTGAGGTAATTAGTGCTGTTAGCTGGCATAGAATGTTGCCTGTTTTACAGAAAAGGTCAGAAGTTACTGGGGTTTTTCTGTTTTTTTTTTTTTTTTTTTTGTTTTTGCTGTGCCATGTGGCAGGTTGTATGTTAGTTCCCCATTCCTGGATGGAATCTGTGCCCCCTCCAGGGTATGTGTGTAATCCTAACGACTGGACCACCGGGGAATTTGCCTCAAAGATTACTTTTGCTTAAAGAATATATTTACTTCCCATCTTGCTTATTGTGACATCTCTTTGTCTACTTTACATCTTGTATGTTTTTATTTTACTTTTCATTTTTATGAGTGTTGTCTCTGACTCTGGTTAATAGGTTTTCAAATAATACTAGTTTTCTTCATACCAATACATTACATTTTTTAAATGTTTTTTATTTTTCGTTGCACTGGGTCTCTGTTGCTTCAGGGGCTTTTCGTTACTTGTGGCAGGCAAGGGCTACTCTCTACTTGCAGTGCACGGACTTCTCATTCTAATGCCTTCTCTTGCTACCGTGTGTGGGCTCTATGCTTGTGCACAGTAGTTGTGACTCCCAAATTCTGGACCACGGAGTTGTGGCCTACAGGCTTAGTTGCTCCAAGGTATGTGGGAACTTCCCAGATCAGGGATGGAACCCTTGTGCCCTGTGTTAATCACCAGGTGGATTCTTTACCTCTGAGCTAGAAGGGAGGCCCCAAAGCCTGTTCCTTGACATGTATCTTGGAACCAGTGAACTTAGTAAGTTAAAGTTACTGTATAGATAGGGAATCTCTGTATTGAATGACTGTTCTTCAAGTTGAGAATGTTTCATTTATTAATATTTTGTTATTTAAAGATGAGATGGTCTTTATGTATTACACAGTGTTACTGACATGAACAACTTGTCAGTGTCATAAAATGCCTATACATCTATCTACTGATTGATTTATAAGAGGTATTTAGAAAAGTTTTCTTTTTTTTTTTTTTCATTATTTTAGGGAATTTCCTGAACAGTTTCAGCTGCTATTTATGTTTTCCATTATTCGTTATAGTGCTTCTTTGGGATTATTTACCATTGCAGTGTATTGCCTGTTAATGAATGCTTGTTCAGTTGATCGTTCTGTCTGACTCTTTGTGATCTCATGGACAGTAGCCTGCTAAGCTCCTTATCCATGGAATTTTTTTCAGGCAAAGATAGTTCAGTGGCTGCCATTTCCTCCTCCAGGGGATCTCCCCCTCCTAGGGACTGAAGCTTCCTATCCTATGTCTCCTGCATTGGCAGGCTAATTCTTTACTACCAAGTCACCTATGTAGCCCTGTCTGTTCTTTACCGTTTACTTATGTATAAGTATGCATAAAGTGTGTACGATATGCTATATTTTTTCCTCAATTATGTGACAGCAGTGTGTTTACTACCAAGTAGAATGAGTTTAGAAGTCATGGTGCGAAAATACCCTTTTCTTTGAGAACTGACGTGAGTTTGGAAAAAATTAATATTTTCTGACTGTATCTTTGAAGCTAGGCTACCCTAAAATTAATTTGGATTACATGTGATTGCTCTTTGATTTTTAAAGAGTTCTATTTGTTTAGTGTTTCAAACATTTTTAGCATCATCATTGGGAAGATGCGAAATTCTGTTCGGCATGGATATGCCTTTTGGTATAATACCATGTATTCAGCATGAAACAATTTATGAATTGTAATTGATAGAATGCATATGGTTTTTATATTTCGTAGATGTGTCTCAAATACATATGATCAAGAAATTACAGACAAAAGGAAACAGTGGTAAAGAAGAAATTTTTCTAAGAGTGGTGTTTGGAAGAGCCGAAAGCCATGAAATTGAAGACTTTTTCCTCAGAAAGATACAGGAAAATACGTATGATTTTGAGTGTCTGTGGACAGATGATGAAAGAAATGACAGAGGAATCTCTATATCCCATAACAAAAATCTCACCGATAGAAGAGCTCATGACAGTAGAAGTGATGCAGGAAATAAGCCTATTGAAAGGCATGGATCAAGCTTTCAGGATCAGTTGCAGATACTTGAATCTGAAGGGACAGTTTCTGAATGTAGTCAGGTTGTGCTGAATATCAACAGTAGCACCTCAGGTTTACCACCTCAGAGAACTCGTAGTGTCCGTAAAGGCAATTCTCATAAACAAGAGAGTGCTGTTATACCTCCCTCAGAACTGGTACCAGACCAGGAAGCACACAAGAAAAAAATTTACAGTTGTAATGAGTGTAACATAACTTTTCTTCAGGACTCAGAACTCACTAGACACCAAAGAATCCATAAAGGAAGAAAAGCATATAAATGTAACATATGTTGTAAGGCTTTTAATGATAAATCGACCCTTATAGTTCATCAGAGAAATCATACTGGAGAAAAACCATATAAATGTGATGTATGTGGCCACTGCTTTAAACAGCATACACACCTTCAACATCATCGGCGAGTTCATACTGGAGAGAAACCATATAAATGTGATGTGTGTGGAAAGGCCTTTAGTCGAAAAGCAAGGTGTACAGTTCATCAGACCCTTCATACTGGAGAGAAACCATATACATGTGAAGTATGTGGCCGTGGCTATACTCGAAAGTCACACCTTGGAATTCATTGCAGAGTTCATACTGGAGAGAAACCATATAAATGTGATGTGTGTGGCAAGGCCTTTAGTGTAAATGACAGGCTCGTAGTTCATCAGAGAGTTCATACCGGAGAGAAACCATATAAATGTGATGTGTGTGGCAAGGCCTTTAGTGTAAATGAAAGGCTTGTAGTTCATCAGAGAGTTCATACCGGAGAGAAACCATATAAATGTGATGTGTGTGGCAAGGCCTTTAGTGTAAATGTAAGGCTTGTAGTTCATCGGACAGTTCATACTGGAGAGAGACCGTATACATGTGAAGTATGTGGTCGTGGCTATACTCAAAAGTCAATATTTTTAATTCATCAGAGAATTCATACTGAAGAGAAACCATATAAATGTGATGTATGTGGCAAGGCGTTTAGTGTAAATTCAAGGCTTGTAGTTCATCGGAGAGTACATACTGGAGAGAAACCATATAAATGTGATGTGTGCGGAAAGGCCTTTAGTCAAAAAGCAAGGTGTACAGTTCATCAGACCCTTCATACTGGAGAGAAACCGTATACATGTGAAGTATGTGGCCGTGGCTATACTCAAAAGTCAAAACTTGTAATTCATGGGAGAATTCATACCGGAGAGAAGCCATTTAAATGTGATGTGTGTGGAAAGGCCTTTAGTGTAAATGCAAGACTTGTAGTTCATCAGAGACTTCATACTGGAGAGAAACCATATAAATGTGATGTGTGTGGCAAGGCCTTTAGTGTAAATGCAAGGCTTGTAGTTCATCGCAGACTTCATGCTGGAGAGAAACCATATAAATGTGATGTGTGTAGCAAGGCCTTTAGTGTAAATGGAAGGCTTGTAGTTCATCGGAGAGTTCATACTGGAGAGAAACCATATAAATGTGATATGTGTGGAAAGGCCTTCAGTCAAAATTCAGGCCTTGTAGTTCATCAGAGAGTTCATACTGGAGAGAAACCATGTAAATGTGATGTATGTGGACAGGCCTTTAGTCGAAATTCAATCCTTTCAATTCATAAGAGAATTCATACTGGAGAGAAACATTACAAATGTAACAGTTAGGAGAAACATTTTAGTGCACAGTCATCCTTAAATTGCCATCAGACAGTTCATACAGGCGGAAAAGTGTAGAAAGGTAATTTTTGTGGCAAAGTCTTCAGTTGCAGGTCTTTGCAGTTCATTGGAAACATATTGGAGAGAAACCATATAAATAATGATGTATGTGGCAAGGCCTTTAGTCAGATGGCAAACCTAGCATTTCATCAGAGAATTCATACCAGAGAGAAGCCGTGTAAATGTGTTGTGTGTGGCTGATGCTTTACCAGAAACCCACAGCTTGGAATTCATCAGAGAATTCATACTGGAGAGAAACCATATAAATGTGATCTCAGTGGCAAGGCCTTTAAATGCAAACCTTGCAGTTCATTGAAGAATTCATACTGGAGAGAAAACTTAGAAACGTAACCATTCTGACAGACGTTTTACTGCACAGCTAGCCTCACCATCATGCAGTTCATACAGGAGAGACAGCATAGAAATGTGATGTATCAGATAATTCATAGTGGAGAAAAATGTTACAAATACAACAATTATGAGAAACATTTTAGTGCAGATGTAATGAGTGTAGCAAAGCCTTTAGTCAGAGTCCAGGCCTTATAATTAATCAAAGAATTCATACTGTATAGAGAACATACAAGTGAAAGAAATATGGTAAAGCTTCTAGTGTATATTCAGCCTCAACTGACCATTGGGCAGTTCATACAGGAGGGAAACCACGTAAATGGAATTTATATGACAAACCCTTCAGTCATAAAGTATATCAACTTTTTGACCCTCAGAAAAGTCAAACTAGAGGAAACCTCAAGAATGTGGTAGGTGGGGCAAAGCTTTGGTTCTGTGTTCAGACATGAGTAGCCATCACGTAATTAATTCTGAATGGAAATCTTACCCACACAGTGCATGTGGTGTCTTTTGGAAGGCATTCAGTTATTTACAACGCATGAGAAAATTCATACTGGTGAGAATCCATACATTTAGAGCACAATCCATCCCTCCAATCTTAACATTAAGATTGGAGGAAATGATGTAAATATAATGTGTGTGGCCAGGGCTTCAATAACAGGTCTCATCTTTCCCATCACCAGAGAATTCGTAATGCAGAGACACAAATGTAAGAGTGTGGCAAATCCTTCAGGTAGCATTCAGGCCTCAATAGACATCAGGTGATGGACCGGAGAGACCATCCGAATGCAGTCAGTGTGTCCAGGTTTTTGTCAGGTGTTTACACCTTAGGCTTCTTGAGAATATTTACACTGGATAGAAACTATATCAATGTAATGAGTGTGCTTTTAGACAACAGTCCTAAGTCAGGATTCAGTAAAGAAGTCATTCTGGAGAGAAAGCTTACAAGTGACATGAGTGTTTAAAACCTTTACTTGGGGCTCACATTGCACTAGCCATCAGATGATCCATACTAGAGAGAACCTTACGAGTGTACAGAATATGGCAGGACCTTTAGGTACTGCCTTAAACTCAGGATTCACCAAATACTTTATACTTTGGCAGTTTTATACTTATGCTTTATGGAAGTTTTCACAGTTACTGCTCACTCTTTAGGTGTGTAAGAATATATATCCTGGAGTTAAACCACACAAATGTAATATTTGTGGGAAGGATTTTACCAAACGTCTAAGTTCGGAACATTCTGGAGCAATGCTCAAATGTAATGGGAGTGGGAAATTTTTCACCTTGAGTTGAAGTGTTAGACAAGACTCCATAGTGAAGAGAAGTCTTGGAAATGGATGGGCAAGAGCTTTCTGGAGGGTTCAGAGTACACTAGACTCCAGAATATGTGTCTTGCTGAGAAACCACATAAAAGTAATGTGCACGCTGAAGCTTTAACTCAAAGATCAAAACTGGAACATGAGAGGATATATGTGGAGAGCAAACTTTGACAGGTAATGATTGTTGTGTAGTCTGTTCCATGAAATATTCACACCCTGGGCATAATGAAGTGATTCATGTATGTCAGAAACTACACTATACCGAATTTGGAAACATGTTTAAGAAAACAATATTTCCTCAAATTCCACCCCCCAACCAAATTCATATTGAAGAGAATCCTTACAATTGTAATGAATTTGACCATCTTTTGTGACAGTTCTTACAGCAGATCACAGAAGAGAGAATTCATTTGAGGAATAAATCTTCAGTTCTCCAGCACTAACCTACGATACTACAGCAGAATAATTAAGTATGTTGAAACTTAACTACATGTGTGGAAATGGCCCATTATCTTCAGTGTGTGTTTAATTACTTGAATTTTCTTGAGAATGTCACATTATTGTTCTTTATTTCCTGAAAGTTTTAAATTCTTACAGCTTTCTTGGCGACTTTCATGATGGTCTCTGCAAAGAAATCAGTAAGATGAAGGGGCTGACTTCATTAGGTGTGGTTCATTTATATCTATCCTGGTAAAACAAGGACACTGAGATACCAAATGCAATGGTGTGTGAGTTAGGATCAGTGAGGGACAGAGAACCATGTAAAACCATAAGATGAGTCAGCATGCGCATTATGTTCGGGGTGCCCTGTACACAGGTCACTGCGGTTAAAGAACTGAATGCTCTACCATCTGACCATGCAAAGAGCAGGCTGGACATTGAGGGACTTGGGCTTTTCATGGGAGGGGAGTTGACAGGTTACTGGGGACTGATTGTGTGGGAGAAATAGTACCAAGGAAATGGTGGTCCTTTTCTCCCTTAACTAGCAATTGCTGTTGTGTATAAATGATTATTGGAAACTTATTCTTGGAAATTGAAGAGAGCAGTTTTCTTTAAAAATGTTAATCAAAATAACCAGAAAGAGGATGCCCATGTATCTGCTTCATCATTGCCTGCTGCCATTTACAGTGTGTCTCTTTTATTCAGAATGTATCATAAGTCTTGTGCTCTAATAAAATTTGTATCATTTTATCCATAACTCTGAATGGATCATGTTTCTTTCAGTAACACAATTTGAATACACGTCAGTACTTCATAACAGAAACTAGCAATGCACCAAAGACTGTCAAGGTTGAAAGAATCTCTTAAGAGTTTCTTTGCATGGTGAAATCAAATAGACAATTTTGGGACTATATACTAACAATACACACTTGAGTTACTCTCTCCACACTTTGTCCATAGCAGAGCAATTATAGATTCTGGCCCTGTAAAACCTACCCCCCGTTTATGTGTGCACTACACGATATTTCCCAATGTTATCTTTTGTGCCCAAATAAAAAGATGTGCCTGATTTATATGAAGTGAAAATAGGAATAATAAACATGCAAAAATTAGGAAATAAAAAACTTTGGAAATAAGGGTAACAGTGATGTTTCCTTTGGAGCTTGGAGCATTCTGGAAAAAAATGGCTGCCCTGCTTCATACATCAAACTGCCACTGGCTATCTGTTTTACATACGGCAATATATTTTCAGTGCTATTGTTTCAAATCACACCACACTATTGGTTTTTTCAGTAGTTTTTCCTTAGCATAATTTTCTCTGTCCACATGTTGTGACCAAGATTTAATGTTAGTTTACATTTCTTCCCTGCTTTACTCTAACAAATCCACCTCAGTAGGTTTTCAGATTTTAGAACATGAAAATGCACATACATAAGACAATGACGGGACGTAGTAGGTACCCTATAACTATGAAGACAGACCAATTGCTTTAGAACTTGAGTTAATACACAGAAATATTTACAAATAGTGCATAGTTGATAATTTTGCTGAAAATTCTAATGTCTTCTGAAAACGTTATATTTTATACTCTGCTTTGTTGTTCACATGTGACAGTGCTTCCAGACAACAAAAGAGAAAAACAGATTACAATTTTTTTTTTAAGTAAATTGCCTGTTGCTGCTACTGCTAAGTCACTTCAGTCGTGTCCGACTTTGTGTGACCCCATAGACGTCAGCCCACCAGGCTCTCCTGCCCCTGGGATTCTCCAAACAAGAACACTGGAGTGGGTTGCTATTTCCTTCTCCAATGCATGAAAGTAAAAAGTGAAAGTGAAGTCGCATCTGTTGCTTCAGGGGCTTTTCGTTACTTGTGGCAGGCAAGGGCTACTCTCTACTTGCAGTGCACGGATTTCTCATTCTAATGCCTTCTCTTGTTACCGTGTGTGGGCTCTATGCTTGTGCACAGTAGTTGTGACTCCCAAATTCTGGACCACGGAGTTGTGGCCTACAGGCTTAGTTGCTCCAAGGTATGTGGGAACTTCCCAGATCAGGGATGGAACCCTTGTGCCCTGTGTTAATCACCAGGTGGATTCTTTACCTCTGAGCTAGAAGGGAGGCCCCAAAGCCTGTTCCTTGACATGTATCTTGGAACCAGTGAACTTAGTAAGTTAAAGTTACTGTATAGATAGGGAATCTCTGTATTGAATGACTGTTCTTCAAGTTGAGAATGTTTCATTTATTAATATTTTGTTATTTAAAGATGAGATGGTCTTTATGTATTACACAGTGTTACTGACATGAACAACTTGTCAGTGTCATAAAATGCCTATACATCTATCTACTGATTGATTTATAAGAGGTATTTAGAAAAGTTTTCTTTTTTTTTTTTTCATTATTTTAGGGAATTTCCTGAACAGTTTCAGCTGCTATTTATGTTTTCCATTATTCGTTATCGTGCTTCTTTGGGATTATTTACCATTGCAGTGTATTGCCTCTTAATGAATGCTTGTTCAGTTGATCGTTCTGTCTGACTCTTTGTGATCTCATGGACAGTAGCCTGCTAAGCTCCTTATCCATGGAATTTTTTTCAGGCAAAGATAGTTCAGTGGCTGCCA
This sequence comes from Oreotragus oreotragus, assembly GCA_006410675.1. Taxonomy (NCBI): domain Eukaryota; kingdom Metazoa; phylum Chordata; class Mammalia; order Artiodactyla; family Bovidae; genus Oreotragus; species Oreotragus oreotragus. Next base: position 63,754 of record SJYX01017493.1, on the reverse strand, counting down.
TTTCCTCCTCCAGGGGATCTCCCCCTCCTAGGGACTGAAGCTTCCTATCCTATGTCTCCTGCATTGGCAGGCTAATTCTTTACTACCAAGTCACCTATGTAGCCCTGTCTGTTCTTTACCGTTTACTTATGTATAAGTATGCATAAAGTGTGTACGATATGCTATATTTTTTCCTCAATTATGTGACAGCAGTGTGTTTACTACCAAGTAGAATGAGTTTAGAAGTCATGGTGCGAAAATACCCTTTTCTTTGAGAACTGACGTGAGTTTGGAAAAAATTAATATTTTCTGACTGTATCTTTGAAGCTAGGCTACCCTAAAATTAATTTGGATTACATGTGATTGCTCTTTGATTTTTAAAGAGTTCTATTTGTTTAGTGTTTCAAACATTTTTAGCATCATCATTGGGAAGATGCGAAATTCTGTTCGGCATGGATATGCCTTTTGGTATAATACCATGTATTCAGCATGAAACAATTTATGAATTGTAATTGATAGAATGCATATGGTTTTTATATTTCGTAGATGTGTCTCAAATACATATGATCAAGAAATTACAGACAAAAGGAAACAGTGGTAAAGAAGAAATTTTTCTAAGAGTGGTGTTTGGAAGAGCCGAAAGCCATGAAATTGAAGACTTTTTCCTCAGAAAGATACAGGAAAATACGTATGATTTTGAGTGTCTGTGGACAGATGATGAAAGAAATGACAGAGGAATCTCTATATCCCATAACAAAAATCTCACCGATAGAAGAGCTCATGACAGTAGAAGTGATGCAGGAAATAAGCCTATTGAAAGGCATGGATCAAGCTTTCAGGATCAGTTGCAGATACTTGAATCTGAAGGGACAGTTTCTGAATGTAGTCAGGTTGTGCTGAATATCAACAGTAGCACCTCAGGTTTACCACCTCAGAGAACTCGTAGTGTCCGTAAAGGCAATTCTCATAAACAAGAGAGTGCTGTTATACCTCCCTCAGAACTGGTACCAGACCAGGAAGCACACAAGAAAAAAATTTACAGTTGTAATGAGTGTAACATAACTTTTCTTCAGGACTCAGAACTCACTAGACACCAAAGAATCCATAAAGGAAGAAAAGCATATAAATGTAACATATGTTGTAAGGCTTTTAATGATAAATCGACCCTTATAGTTCATCAGAGAAATCATACTGGAGAAAAACCATATAAATGTGATGTATGTGGCCACTGCTTTAAACAGCATACACACCTTCAACATCATCGGCGAGTTCATACTGGAGAGAAACCATATAAATGTGATGTGTGTGGAAAGGCCTTTAGTCGAAAAGCAAGGTGTACAGTTCATCAGACCCTTCATACTGGAGAGAAACCATATACATGTGAAGTATGTGGCCGTGGCTATACTCGAAAGTCACACCTTGGAATTCATTGCAGAGTTCATACTGGAGAGAAACCATATAAATGTGATGTGTGTGGCAAGGCCTTTAGTGTAAATGACAGGCTCGTAGTTCATCAGAGAGTTCATACCGGAGAGAAACCATATAAATGTGATGTGTGTGGCAAGGCCTTTAGTGTAAATGAAAGGCTTGTAGTTCATCAGAGAGTTCATACCGGAGAGAAACCATATAAATGTGATGTGTGTGGCAAGGCCTTTAGTGTAAATGCAAGGCTTGTAGTTCATCGCAGACTTCATGCTGGAGAGAAACCATATAAATGTGATGTGTGTAGCAAGGCCTTTAGTGTAAATGGAAGGCTTGTAGTTCATCGGAGAGTTCATACTGGAGAGAAACCATATAAATGTGATATGTGTGGAAAGGCCTTCAGTCAAAATTCAGGCCTTGTAGTTCATCAGAGAGTTCATACTGGAGAGAAACCATGTAAATGTGATGTATGTGGACAGGCCTTTAGTCGAAATTCAATCCTTTCAATTCATAAGAGAATTCATACTGGAGAGAAACATTACAAATGTAACAGTTAGGAGAAACATTTTAGTGCACAGTCATCCTTAAATTGCCATCAGACAGTTCATACAGGCGGAAAAGTGTAGAAAGGTAATTTTTGTGGCAAAGTCTTCAGTTGCAGGTCTTTGCAGTTCATTGGAAACATATTGGAGAGAAACCATATAAATAATGATGTATGTGGCAAGGCCTTTAGTCAGATGGCAAACCTAGCATTTCATCAGAGAATTCATACCAGAGAGAAGCCGTGTAAATGTGTTGTGTGTGGCTGATGCTTTACCAGAAACCCACAGCTTGGAATTCATCAGAGAATTCATACTGGAGAGAAACCATATAAATGTGATCTCAGTGGCAAGGCCTTTAAATGCAAACCTTGCAGTTCATTGAAGAATTCATACTGGAGAGAAAACTTAGAAACGTAACCATTCTGACAAACATTTTACTGCACAGCTAGCCTCACCATCATGCAGTTCATACAGGAGAGACAGCATAGAAATGTGATGTATCAGATAATTCATAGTGGAGAAAAATGTTACAAATACAACAATTATGAGAAACATTTTAGTGCAGATGTAATGAGTGTAGCAAAGCCTTTAGTCAGAGTCCAGGCCTTATAATTAATCAAAGAATTCATACTGTATAGAGAACATACAAGTGAAAGAAATATGGTAAAGCTTCTAGTGTATATTCAGCCTCAACTGACCATTGGGCAGTTCATACAGGAGGGAAACCACGTAAATGGAATTTATATGACAAACCCTTCAGTCATAAAGTATATCAACTTTTTGACCCTCAGAAAAGTCAAACTAGAGGAAACCTCAAGAATGTGGTAGGTGGGGCAAAGCTTTGGTTCTGTGTTCAGACATGAGTAGCCATCACGTAATTAATTCTGAATGGAAATCTTACCCACACAGTGCATGTGGTGTCTTTTGGAAGGCATTCAGTTATTTACAACGCATGAGAAAATTCATACTGGTGAGAATCCATACATTTAGAGCACAATCCATCCCTCCAATCTTAACATTAAGATTGGAGGAAATGATGTAAATATAATGTGTGTGGCCAGGGCTTCAATAACAGGTCTCATCTTTCCCATCACCAGAGAATTCGTAATGCAGAGACACAAATGTAAGAGTGTGGCAAATCCTTCAGGTAGCATTCAGGCCTCAATAGACATCAGGTGATGGACTGGAGAGACCATCCGAATGCAGTCAGTGTGTCCAGGTTTTTGTCAGGTGTTTACACCTTAGGCTTCTTGAGAATATTTACACTGGATAGAAACTATATCAATGTAATGAGTGTGCTTTTAGACAACAGTCCTAAGTCAGGATTCAGTAAAGAAGTCATTCTGGAGAGAAAGCTTACAAGTGACATGAGTGTTTAAAACCTTTACTTGGGGCTCACATTGCACTAGCCATCAGATGATCCATACTAGAGAGAACCTTACGAGTGTACAGAATATGGCAGGACCTTTAGGTACTGCCTTAAACTCAGGATTCACCAAATACTTTATACTTTGGCAGTTTTATACTTATGCTTTATGGAAGTTTTCACAGTTACTGCTCACTCTTTAGGTGTGTAAGAATATATATCCTGGAGTTAAACCACACAAATGTAATATTTGTGGGAAGGATTTTACCAAACGTCTAAGTTCGGAACATTCTGGAGCAATGCTCAAATGTAATGGGAGTGGGAAATTTTTCACCTTGAGTTGAAGCGTTAGACAAGACTCCATAGTGAAGAGGAGTCTTGGAAATGGATGGGCAAGAGCTTTCTGGAGGGTTCAGAGTACACTAGACTCCAGAATATGTGTCTTGCTGAGAAACCACATAAAAGTAATGTGCACGCTGAAGCTTTAACTCAAAGATCAAAACTGGAACATGAGAGGATATATGTGGAGAGCAAACTTTGACAGGTAATGATTGTTGTGTAGTCTGTTCCATGAAATATTCACACCCTGGGCATAATGAAGTGATTCATGTATGTCAGAAACTACACTATACCGAATTTGGAAACATGTTTAAGAAAACAATATTTCCTCAAATTCCACCCCCCAACCAAATTCATATTGAAGAGAATCCTTACAATTGTAATGAATTTGACCATCTTTTGTGACAGTTCTTACAGCAGATCACAGAAGAGAGAATTCATTTGAGGAATAAATCTTCAGTTCTCCAGCACTAACCTACGATACTACAGCAGAATAATTAAGTATGTTGAAACTTAACTACATGTGTGGAAATGGCCCATTATCTTCAGTGTGTGTTTAATTACTTGAATTTTCTTGAGAATGTCACATTATTGTTCTTTATTTCCTGAAAGTTTTAAATTCTTACAGCTTTCTTGGCGACTTTCATGATGGTCTCTGCAAAGAAATCAGTAAGATGAAGGGGCTGACTTCATTAGGTGTGGTTCATTTATATCTATCCTGGTAAAACAAGGACACTGAGATACCAAATGCAATGGTGTGTGAGTTAGGATCAGTGAGGGACAGAGAACCATGTAAAACCATAAGATGAGTCAGCATGCGCATTATGTTCGGGGTGCCCTGTACACAGGTCACTGCGGTTAAAGAACTGAATGCTCTACCATCTGACCATGCAAAGAGCAGGCTGGACATTGAGGGACTTGGGCTTTTCATGGGAGGGGAGTTGACAGGTTACTGGGGACTGATTGTGTGGGAGAAATAGTACCAAGGAAATGGTGGTCCTTTTCTCCCTTAACTAGCAATTGCTGTTGTGTATAAATGATTATTGGAAACTTATTCTTGGAAATTGAAGAGAGCAGTTTTCTTTAAAAATGTTAATCAAAATAACCAGAAAGAGGATGCCCATGTATCTGCTTCATCATTGCCTGCTGCCATTTACAGTGTGTCTCTTTTATTCAGAATGTATCATAAGTCTTGTGCTCTAATAAAATTTGTATCATTTTATCCATAACTCTGAATGGATCATGTTTCTTTCAGTAACACAATTTGAATACACGTCAGTACTTCATAACAGAAACTAGCAATGCACCAAAGACTGTCAAGGTTGAAAGAATCTCTTAAGAGTTTCTTTGCATGGTGAAATCAAATAGACAATTTTGGGACTATATACTAACAATACACACTTGAGTTACTCTCTCCACACTTTGTCCATAGCAGAGCAATTATAGATTCTGGCCCTGTAAAACCTACCCCCCGTTTATGTGTGCACTACACGATATTTCCCAATGTTATCTTTTGTGCCCAAATAAAAAGATGTGCCTGATTTATATGAAGTGAAAATAGGAATAATAAACATGCAAAAATTAGGAAATAAAAAACTTTGGAAATAAGGGTAACAGTGATGTTTCCTTTGGAGCTTGGAGCATTCTGGAAAAAAATGGCTGCCCTGCTTCATACATCAAACTGCCACTGGCTATCTGTTTTACATACGGCAATATATTTTCAGTGCTATTGTTTCAAATCACACCACACTATTGGTTTTTTCAGTAGTTTTTCCTTAGCATAATTTTCTCTGTCCACATGTTGTGACCAAGATTTAATGTTAGTTTACATTTCTTCCCTGCTTTACTCTAACAAATCCACCTCAGTAGGTTTTCAGATTTTAGAACATGAAAATGCACATACATAAGACAATGACGGGACGTAGTAGGTACCCTATAACTATGAAGACAGACCAATTGCTTTAGAACTTGAGTTAATACACAGAAATATTTACAAATAGTGCATCATTGATAATTTTGCTGAAAATTCTAATGTCTTCTGAAAACGTTATATTTTATACTCTGCTTTGTTGTTCACATGTGACAGTGCTTCCAGACAACAAAAGAGAAAAACAGATTACAATTTTTTTTTTAAGTAAATTGCCTGTTGCTGCTACTGCTAAGTCACTTCAGTCGTGTCCGACTTTGTGTGACCCCATAGACGTCAGCCCACCAGGCTCTCCTGCCCCTGGGATTCTCCAAACAAGAACACTGGAGTGGGTTGCTATTTCCTTCTCCAATGCATGAAAGTAAAAAGTGAAAGTGAAGTCGCTCAGTCATGTCCGACTCTTACCGAGGCCATGGACTGCAGCCTACCAGGCTCCTCCATCCATGGGATTTTCCAGGCGAGAGTACTGGAGTGGGGTGCCACTGCCTTCTCCATAAATTGCCTAATTACCCTCAAATGGTCCTACAGTAATTTGACGTTCCATTACATTGGGCTTCCCTGGTATCTCAGACAATAAATTGTCTGCCCGCAATGCGGGAGACCTGGGTTCGATTCCAATGTCAGGAAGATCCCCTGGAGAAGGAAATGGCAACCGACTCCAGGACTCTTGCCTGGAAAATTCCATAGATGGAGGAGCCTGGTAGGCTACCGTCCATGGATCGCAAAGAGTCGGACATGACTGAGCAACTTCACTGGCACTGGTACATTGAGGAAATACTGACAACTATATATTATTATATAGTTATATAACTATACTATATACAATTATTATATACTATATAATTATATATTATTATACAAGTTTTTCTCAAGTATTTGAAGCTATGTCATCACAAGCTTGAAACAGAAACACTTTTTATAAAGAAGGATGCAGTTCTCATTAAAGGAGATTTTTTTCCCGCTAATAGCTTTTTAAATATAACTGATTCAATTAGCTCTATGCCTGATACTAACACAACATTGTGAACCTACTCTACTCCTTTCAAATTTAAATAAAAGAGCAAAGACAGGCGGGGTGAGGTGGATTTATCCTGGGGTGTGAGGTGGGTATGGGTATAGGGTACTGCTGGGTCCCAAGAGGATTCAGATCTTTCAAGGGGTTGGGATAAATGACAATCGAGGGACTCAGCCACACATGCATGTATCCATTCTCCCCCAAACTCCGGTCCCATCCAGGCTGCCACATAACATTGAATAGAGCTCCCTGTGCTATACGATCAGATGTTCCTGTTTTGTAAATGAGTTCATTGGTATCTTTTCTCAGATTCCAAATATATGTCTAATCTTTATTTTTCTCTGACTTATTCACTTTTGAAAAGTTGTTGCTGAGCCGTGAAAGACTCTGGGATTCTTGGCATCCAGAGGAGAGGAATTCAATCCAGGGCCAATGATAAGGTTTGATCACTTAGAGCTTTTGTGTAATAAAGTTTTATTTATACAAGAGACAAAGTTTCTGACATAAACATCAGAAGGGGACAGAAAGAGTGCCCCCCTGCTACTCTTTAGCGGAATTTTATATAGCTACTAGCAGGCTGCTAATTGGAGAAAGGAAATGTCTCAAAACTCAGAGATTGGCACCAGGCCTCTCACCCACAACATGCATTTTGAGATAACATTGGCACAAGGTGAGTTGTCCCGGGCCATATAATGATTGACATGAATCTTGAAGAAACGCAGGTTTCCAAGCAAATAAAGTGTTTCATTGACATAGATTAGGAGAACAGTTGTATGAGTAAAACATACTGGTTTATTGAGCCATTATCGGTTCTGAGTCTCTTTAGCAAACCAACTTGAAGAGTCTAGGGTAACTACATAGTTACCCTATGTAACTATTAACATAACTTAATAAAAGCATTTCTATAAGAAAATCAATTGGTTAGCTCAAGGTTTGAGAAAAGTTCAGGTGGAACCAGATGTCATCATAGCAACACAGAATTTTAAGAGAAACTTCCTATACAAAATTAAAATTTTGAATTGAGAAGGGAAAAGTATCTTGACAGTTGTAGTTTGTTTCCGCCTCCTGCTGCTTAGAGAAAGATACAAAACATTGACACTTGCAGCCTATATCCTCCATTTGGAGACCCCTGACCTTCCTGCTTGTTACCCTCTCAGTATGATCATTTCCAGGCCCATTCACTTTGGTGTTTAATTTTGTTTTCCCAACAATGTTGAGTATTTCTTGGATAATTCAGTTCAGTTGGTGTTTACTACTTCATATGTGCTAAATCCTCAGTACATCTACTCTTGGAATTTCATGAAGACTTTCCCCCAGGTGTCTAGGCCAAACTGTTTTAAGGTATTACCACCATAGCTGTCCACATCCGTGTGTACTATCTGCATGTGGAACATGGACAATTCACATGCAGCTTGCTTTCTCAGGGCACAGAAAACAACTGACTGCTTTTTCACTTAATTAATGAAGAAAGGCTTATTCTCACCAGCTATTTCTTCACCAGAGCACAGCTGGTAAAAGAGGAGATGAGGGGATAATTTAGTTACGTCATTATGATAGTTCATTACTGTCTAATCATACACATAATATCCAGGATGCTGTGCAAAGACTTTTTTTTCCATCATCACCAGATAAATAGCAAAATGGAAAATATTTTTCCTAGTATTGAAGCTGCAGAGTAGGGCCCTGTGGCGCTCCCAGGCACAGAGGCCTTTTTGGTTCCCATTTCTTATAGGCAGGACTGCAGCCTTCATGACCTTCTGTGAGTTCCAAGGGGCAGAACAGTTGCTAATCAAAGAAGGATGCTCATGCCGGGTCAATTGTGTCCAAATCTCTTGTGACCCATTGGACACAAAATGGGTTGCCATTTCTTCCTCCAGGGGATCTTCCCGACCTAGGAATCGAACCCAAGTCTCCTGTACTGGCAGGTGGATTCTTTACCACCATACTGATTAGGAGACCAGACCACCTAAGACCCTGCACACAACTTCATCTTGTCACCAACCCCATCCTTTTACAACTTTGCAGAGGAAACAAGAATACAAGACTCTTACTGCCCTGATCCTTACCATATATTCCTAGCGGACAATATAACCTCTCCCTACTCACCAGGGAGGGGGCCTAAAGTGTTCCCTTTTAGCAGAGGAAACAAGAATACAAGACTGTTACTGCCCTGATCCTTAGCATATATCCCTAGCGGATGAGATAGCCTCTCCCTACTCACCAGGGAGAAGGCCTAAAGTGTTACCTTTTAGCTTCGCACATATAGAAAGCCACTCTTATTTCTCCATAACTGTCTCTGTGTTTGTACTTCAAGTATTTCAGTTTGGCATTTGTGCAGAGAGAGCCGAGTTTGGCGTCAGTATAACCTCTGGGTTCTGGTTCAACCTAGATCTCTGACTTGTTGATTCAGAGGAGTGTCTTTCAACATGTACTGATGTCTCTAAGATGTGACAGGACTAGACACAACACAGCCCAAAGGAACACGCAGCCCTCACCGACATTCTAAGGTACATACACCGAGGTTCTCAGGCCTTTGTTGTTTTTTTTATTATTATTGGGTTAATATTCCTAAGGTTCCATTTTTAAACTATTACATGTGTATTTATCTTCTTTGACTTTTCTTGGTATTACAGCTTATGATGACAGAGTTGAAGCTTACTTCAGATCCTGTAATTATGGAAAAAAGCAAAGATTAAAGAATTCTCCCACTTCACTTCCAGGAAAAGGCTTACTGCCAAGAGCCACCCTTCCCCATTATCACTGATTTGAGACCCCACTAGGCCCCTTGTTTCCCTGGGAAAAAACCAGACACACCCTCCACAAATTCCCAGTCTATGCCCTATCAGTGATGTGTTGTTGCTGTTTAGTCGCTCAGTCATGACTGACTCATTGCAACCTCATGGATGCCAGGCTTCCCTGTCTTTCACCATCTCCTGGAGTTTGCTCAGACTCATGTCCATTGAGTTGGTGATGCCATCTAACCGTCTCATCCTCTATCATTCCATTCTCCTCCTGCCTTCAATCTTTCCCAGCCTTGAGGTCTTTTCCAATGAGTCCGATATTTGCATCATGTGGCCAAAGTATTGGAGCCTCAGCTTCAGCATCAGTCCTTCCAATGAATATTCATGGTTGGTCTCCTTTCGGATTCACTGGTTTGATCTCCTTGCTCACCAAGGGACTCTCAAAACTGATCTCCAGCACCAGAATCCAAAAGCATCGATTTTTCTATGCTCAGCCTGTTAGGGGAAGCACTCTGATTGAAACTGCCTACACTGGCCAGGCACCATAGGCTCGATAAAGGACAGAAATGATCTGGACCTAACAGAAGCAGAAGATATTAAGAAGAGGTGGCAAGAGTACACAGAAGAATTGTACAAAAAAGATCTTCACCACCCAGATAATCAAGATGGTGNTGGCCTCCTGTCTCTTATGCACATCTAGATGTGTATAAGAGACAGTGCGATCACTCACCTAGAGCCAGACAGCCTGGAATGTGAAGTCAAGTGGGCCTTGGAAAGTATCACTATGAACAAAGCTAGTGGAGGTGATGGAATTCCAGTTGAACTATTTCAAATCCTGAAAGATAATGCTGTGAAAGTGCTGCAGTCAATATGCCAGCAAACTTGGAAAACTCAACAGTAGCCACAGGACTGGAAAAGGTCAGATTTTATTCCAATCAAAGAAAGCAATGTCAAAGAATGGTCAAAATACCTGACAATTGCACTCATCTCACATTCAAGTAAAGTAATGCTCAAAATTCTCCAAGCCAGGCTTCAGTAATACGTGAACCGTGAAATTCCAGATGTTCAAGCTGGTGTTAGAAAAGGCAGAGGAACCAGAGATCAAATTGCCAACATCCGCTGGATCATGGAAAAAGCAAGAGAGTTCCAGGAAAACATCTATTTCTGCTTTATTGACTATGCCAAAGCCTTTGACTGTGTGGATCACAAGAAACTGTGGAAAATTCTGAAAGAGATGGGAATACCAGACCACCTGACCTGCCTCTTGGGAAACCAGTATGCAGGTCAGGAAGCAACAGTTAGAACTGGGTATGGAACAACAGACTGGTTCCAAGTAGGAAAAGGAGTATGTCAAGGCTGTGTATTGTCACCCTGTTTATTTAACTTATATGCAGAGTACATCAGGAGAAATGCTGGTCTGGAAGAAGCACAAGCTGCAATCAAAATTGCCAGGAGAAATATTAATAACCTCAGATATGGAGATGACACCACCCTTATGGCAGAACTAAAGAGCCTCTTGATGAAAGTGAAAGAGGAGAGTGAAAAAGTTGGCTTAAAGCTCAACATTCAGAATCTAAGATCAAAGCATCTGGTCCCATCACTTCATGGGAAATAGATGGGGAAACAGTGGAAACAGTATCAGACTTTATTTTGGGGGGCTCCAAAATCACTGCAGGTGGTGATTGCAGCCATGAAATTAAAAGACACTTACTCCTTAGAAGAAAAGTTATGGCCAATCTAGATAGCATATTCAAAAACAGAGACATTACTTTGCCAACAAAGATCCATCTAGTTAAGGCTATTGTTTTTCCAGTAGTCATGTATGGATGTGAGAGTTCGACCATGAAGAAAGCTGAGCACTGAAGAATTAATGCTTTTGAACTGTGGTGTTGGAGAAGACTCTAGAGAGTCCCTTAGACTGCAAGGAGATCCAACCAGTCCATTCTAAAGGAGATCAGTTCTGGGTGTTCTTTGGAAGGAATGATGCTGAAGCTGAAACTCCAGTACTTTGTCCACCCATGCTAAGCGTTGACACATTGGAAAAGACTCTGATACTGGGAGGGATTGGGGGCAGGAGGAGAAGAGGACGACGGAGGAGAGTTGGCTGGATGGCATCACTGACTCGATGAAGATGAGTTTGAGTGAACTCTGGGAGTTGTTGATGGACAGGTAGGCCTGGTGTGCTGCTATTCATGGGGTCACAAACAGTCGGACATGACTGAGCAACTGAACTGAACTGAACTGAACTGAGCTGAATGTCTACAGTCACGTGGTTTGGGTATCTCTACCACCATTTTCTTTCTTTGTGTCCAGTCTAGTCTCAATAGGTAATCCTTCATTTGGAGTCAATATTTATTTATAATGTTTTTTATTTTATCCATAAATCTGATTCACAGTGTAGCATATCTTAAAAACTGCCTAAGCATACTACTTCCTGAAGAATGTAAAGATTTGGGTGGGGAAAGGAATTGGGAATAATGAAAGATATAGAGGCAGATTCATGCCAATGTATGCCAAAACCAATAGAGTACTGTAAAGTAAAATAAAGTAAAAAAAAAAAAAAAAAAAAAGAAAAGAAAAGAAGGTAAGGAGAAAAAAAAAAAGGACAGAAGGAGACAGTGAAGGAAAGAATAAGCTATAAGCAATTAGGAAAGAAAAAAAATGACTTGACAATAGTGCAATAAATTATGAACCAGCTCTGAGATTTGGGAAAGTAAAAATGAATTCAATTTTCATTTTTGTCTCAAGATATCACTTATTGTTACAGAGGACCTTACTTCTTCCAATTACAGTGTATATTCATGCTCCTATCTTTTACCACTTTAATTTTACAAAAATCAATAGACTAACAATCGCCTTACTTGCTTTAGTACAGATTGCCTGATGCCCTTAATGTTATTCATGGATAATAGGCTGGTGATGAGTCCTCCATTTGTTTCAATTCCTGCTATTGACACAAAGATGGCTTGTCTAGGCTTCTGGTACGGCCTTTTCTCTCCTCTCAAAGATTAATATCCTTATGATGACCATTTCTTCTTAGGCGACTAGAGACATAAGTACTACAGAGAGCCTGTCAGTGAACTTTTCAGTTAATGATCATTATAGAAATTCTCTTATTTTTCTGTAGCATAACAAATCTGTAATTTTAAATCATTGATTGGCTCTTTGTACATCAAAATGTTATCTAACCTGTATTTTCAGCATAAAATTTTCATCATTTTGTATAAGAATATCTCTTGTCTTTAACAGAAATGTATAGAAACACTAAATGGAATTTAAGCATTCAGTTCAGTTCAGTTCTGTCGCTCAGTCATGTTCGACTCTTTGCGACCCCATGAATCGCAGCACGCCAGGCCTCCCTGTCCATCACCATCTCCCAGAGTTCACTCAGACTCACATCCATCGAGTCCGTGATGCCATCCAGCCATCTCATCCTCAGTCATCCCCTTCTCCTCCTGCCCCCAATCCCTCCCAGCATCAGAGTCTTTTCCAATGAGTCAACTCTTCGCATGAGGTGGCCAAAGTACTGGAGTTTCAGCTTTAGCATCATTCCCTCCAAAGAAATCCCAGGGTTGATCTCCTTCAGAATGGACTGGTTGGATCTCCTTGCAGTCCAAGGGACTCTCAAGAGTCTTCTCCAACACCACAGTTCAAAAGCATCGATTCTTCGGCGCTCAGCTTTCTTCACAGTCCAACTTCTGTGTTAAACTGTGAAGAAATTCTTTTGGAATTGAATATTGCAGCCATATTAATACCTTTCTCTTGTGCTATGAACAATAAATGCCAAGAAGCTTTTTCCCCCTTAATAATTAACCGCTTTTTGGAAAGTGCTGCCATTTACCACATGCAAATTCCTTGCTTTGTAGATCAGATGTGACTAAGAACAGTAGGTGGTTGGCTCCTGTGAATAGGTTTAAAAGGTACTAATTATAAGACTAACATACCACAATCATGCTTAATTTGTGTAACTCCTTTAATGCCGGATGAGTGAACCCTGTGCAGCAAATTGAGATGATAACTAAAAGATTTTTACCTTTTGTCTGTATACTTTTCTTGTAGGATAAGATTGAAAGCAAAGAACAAGAATTCTTTGACTGTATAACCTTTTAAAAAGTTTTTTGTTACAGTCATAGAAATAGAAGTAGGTTTTTTGTGTATCTTAAAGTACGTTTTCAATTTAATATTGCTTAGTATGTTTTAATTGTATATATTCTTTAATATTTTTTGAAGTGCCTGGATGACTAGACATTATGGATAGATACATTGGGAGAGTTTATAATTTCCTCAGTTCTGTCTCAACACAACAAAGATTTGAAATGGTTCACCAATGTAACAGCTTGATTATAGCTGAGTTTTATTTGGCAGACAATGGATAGTACGCTCTCAAGACATGAGGGCAGGCTGACCCCAAAGGGTAGGCCTCGATCTGTCTTGGCTCCCTCTTTTTGTATGTTTTGTTTCCTTCCTCTGAGCCTGTGCTATGCAAATTAGGGCTAGCCAGGAAGGGGGCCTGTTTGTTTTGCCTGAGGTTCTCACTTGGTTCCACTGATTTCTCCTTTATTCCCTTTTTGTGGGCTTTTCCTTTCGTCTTTTAGCCACCACCATTTGGACTCTTTTTTCCTACTTTAACTACCTAACAAACATAACATTAACTCTATCAGAGTTAAAACAAAATTTTATCTAATGTAACTTTTAGATGTCATAACACCAAATAGATAAATATTTTATATTATTTTTCATAATATACATACTAGAAATTAAATATTTCTGAGTAAAAAATAGGGCTTCCCAAGTGGCAATAGTTATCTGCCTGCCAATGTAGGAGACATAAGAGATTAGGTTCAACCCCTGGATTTTGAAGATCCCCTGGAGGAGAGCATGGCATCCCACTCCATTATTCTTGCCTGGAGAATCCCATGGACAGAGGAGCCTGGCAGGCTCAAGGCCACAGGTTCACAAAAAGTTGGACATGACTGAAGCAACTAACCATGCACATGTGCATGAGTATAAGATGAAAGAATAAAGACCTTCCATTCACCAAATCATGGCACAATCTGCATTTTTTAAATTGGATGATCTTGTAAACTATTCATAAATACTCATCAGGAGTGATACTGGTTCTTCAAAATAGCATTATCAGTGTGCTTTGCTTAATATACAGAATAAAAATGAATGAGAAAAAATATCCAGGCATAATTTATATACAGTAATATGCTCTCTTTTAGCATGTAATTCTGCTAATATTGACAAACTTGATGCTTGTGATTATTACCATAATCTACACAGTATTTCCATCAATTTAAAAATTATGTGTAACGCTATATACTCGATAATTCATCCTATCCCCAGGATGAATCCCCATCCTATGGAAACTACCAATACCTATGTTTTGCCTTTGAAAAATGTCATACAAATAAAATCATACAGCATCTAACTTTTTAAATTTGGCTTCTTACGCTTAGTATTATTCATTTAAATTTTATTCATGTTATTATACAAATTAAGATTGCTACCTTTTTATTACTGAATAGAAGTTTTTCTATGTCGGTAGTGGTTTGTTTATCCTTCCTTAATGTGGGTAGAGGGGACAAAAATTTTTCCTCTAACCTCCTAGTTTCTTTTGGCTGGTCCATTAATTAAATTGCCTTTTGTTGTTGTTGTTAGTTACTAAGTCCTATCTGATTCTCTGTGACCCAAGGGACTGCAGCATTCCAGGCTTACCTGTCCTTCATCATCCCCTGGAGTTTGCTCAAACTCATATACATTGAGTCGGTGATGCCATCCTGCCTTCATTCTTTGCCAGCATCAGGGTCTTTTCCAATGAATTGGCTCTTCCCATCAGGTGGCCAAAGTATTGGAACTTCAGTTTCATCATCAGTCCTTCCAATGAATATTCAGGGTTGATTTCCTTTAGGCTTGACTGATTTGATCTCCTTGCTATTCAAGGGACTGTCAAGTAAGTTTATCAGGTGAGAAACAAATTTAATTATGTATACATGCTGCTGCTGCTGCTGCTGTGTCACTTTAGTCGTGTCTAACTCTGTGTGACCCCATAGACAGCAGCCCACTAGGCTCCTCTGTCTCTGGAATTCTCCAGGAAAGAATACTGGAGTGGGGTGCCATTGCCTTCTCTGTATGTATGCATAGTAGCCCCATAAGTATATGAGGCACAAGGACAAGTTGAGCAACTGAGGCTTATAAACTTTCCTGAGCTAAGAAATGGTTTGAAGGCCTAAGTCTTCAAAGGGGAGGGAGGTAATTTGCAGGACAAAAGGAGATATGTTTGGTAATTAGATTTTGCACTGCCATATGGATAGGTCACTCATATGATACTATCTCTGGTAATAGCTCTCACTCTGAAGGAGCCAGGACCCTGCCTAAATTTCTTTTAGGTAGCTAAGGTAGAAAGGTAGAAATAATTTGTCTTCTTTCTTTTTCTTTTTTTTTTTCTTGTGTGTGTGTTGTGTTTCCGTGTGTTGTGTTTCCTGGCTCTTGATTGCCTTCAACTCAAAATGGTCCAGATGCCAAAATGACATATTTGGGGCTTACTAATTCTGGTTCCTTTCAAGAGACATCTGGGTTATTTCTAATTTGAGATAAACATTAATGTAACCTCTAATCATTAATAATCTGTTTTTGAAAAACATAATTTTTTTTGTTTCTTTGAAAAATTTCGATGAAATTTTGGCAAATGTTTGGCAAATGTATGGCAAATGTTTGATTAACTTCATAAGAATCTCTCAAACTGTTTTCCCAAGTGCTTGTACCAGAAAAAAAAAAATCTTATTCATACTCATAGTTCTAATTTCCCAGGCAAGGATATTGGAGTGGGTTGCCATTTCATTCTCCAATTAAATATATATACATATATTAAATATATGTATAATATATATTATTATATAATATATAATATTTATATATAGTATAATTTGTATATATTTAATATATTATAACCCNGTTGGCTTAAAGCTCAATATTCAGAAAACGAAGATCATGGCATCTGGTCCCTTCACTTCATGGCAAATAGATGGGGAAAGAGTGGAAACATGTCAGACTTTATTTTTGGGGGCTCCAACATCACTGCAGATGGTGACTGCAGCCATGAAATTAAAAGACACTCCTTGGAAGAAAAGTTATGACCAACCTAGATAACATATTCAAAAGCAGAGACATTACTTTGCTGACTAAGGTCCATCTAGTCAAGGCTATGGTTTTTCCTGGGGTCATGTATGGATGTGAGAGTTGGAGTGTGAAGAAAGCTGAGTGCCAAAGAATCGATGCTTTTGAACTGTGGTGTTGGAGAAGACCCTTGAGAGTCCCTTGGACTGCAAGGAAATCCAACCAATTCACTTTGAAGGAGATCAACCCTGGGATTTCTTTGAAAGGAATGATGCTAAAGCTGAAACTCCAGTACTTTGGCCACCTCATGCGAAGAGTTGACTCACTGGAAAAGACTCTAAGGCTGGGAGGGATTGGGAGCAGGTGGAGAAGGGGACGACAGAGAATGAGATGGCTGGATGACATCACTGACTCGATGGACACGAGTCTGAGTGAACTCTGGGAGTTGGTGATGACAGGGAGGCCTGGCGTGCTGTGATTCTTGGGGTTGCAAAGAGTCGGACACGACAGCGACTGAACTGAACTGAATGTATGTATTGGGACAGATTCTAACTCCTGACTCGAAAACTTGTGTTTTGAAGAAGATGCTACTTTTGGAGATGAATGGCTTGTACATAAAACAAGGGCAAGAAGGAACATGAAAGAGCCCTCCTTCCTATTAGGAGCCAAGCAGTTCCTATAGTAGAGCTACTTTGTCAGATATATTCTTGAAGGACTCAAGCGAGTGTGTGCTAAGACTGACATATGCTAAGTTGTTTGACATAGAACAGGGAGAGAAAGAACAGGGAGACATAGAACAAGGAGAAAGAGAAAGTCCTGGTAAATTCCTAGATAGACTAACGGGAGGCTCTCTGCAAGTTTACTGATGTTGATCTCGAAATTATAGAGGGGGAAATGATCTTAAAAGATAGATTTCTCAGTTGGCTCCAGATATCTGCCATAATTTATGAAAACAAGGTATGGACCAAATCAGTCTTTAGATAATCTGTTGCAACTGGCTCAGACGGTATATTATGGTAGAGAATAGAAGGAGGAAAATAGGAGGAAAAAAAGAACCAGGCAAAAGATTGAATCCCCAACAATGGCTGTTAGACCTGCTCTGAAATAGCCTGAGAAAAACGCCCAGAGGGACCCGGGTGAAAGGGAATGAGCTTGTTATTACTGTGGGAAGGCAGGGCATCTCAAGCAGAATTGCCCCCAGCTCCAAGGGACCACAGTCTGCAAGGGATCACACTGGAAAAGAGAGTGCCCTCCAAGGTTTAGGTCCCAGGGGTCAGACCCTCAAGACAACTGGGACCAAAGGTGCCCGGGGGTCCCCACACAAGCTCCCAACCTATTAACACCTGAGGAACCCCAGGTATTAATAACTGGAGGACCAATCAGTCAATTTTCTTTTGGACACCAGAGCAACTTTCTGCTCCTTAAAGCCCCTGGTCTGCTTTCCTCCTGATCTACTACAGTAATGGGGCTGTCTGGACAAGCCAAATCTATTTCAATCATTGATCTGAAGAATGCTTTCTAAAGTTAAAGCTATATTAGATCATCCTCTACCTATGACTTTAAGACAATTGAGAGGATTCTTGGGCATTACAGGCTACTGCCACATTTGGATTCCAGGTTATGGGGACTTATCTGTCTTATAAATAAACTTATAACTGGGACTCATCAGGCCCAAACCAACAAGCTGGTTTGGTCCCTAAAGACTCAAAAGGCTTTTAAGTCTCTTTAAACTNCTTTAAGACAATTGAGAGGATTCTTGGGCATTACAGGCTACTGCCACATTTGGATTCCAGGTTATGGGGACTTATCTGTCTTATAAATAAACTTATAACTGGGACTCATCAGGCCCAAACCAACAAGCTGGTTTGGTCCCTAAAGACTCAAAAGGCTTTTAAGTCTCTTTAAACTGCTCTCTTGCAGGCTGTCACTTTGAGCTTGCCCACAGGATCAGAGTTTGTTACTGAAAAAAAAAAACAGGCTATCGCCACATGGCTTAGCAGTAATTGTTACTATTGTTTTGCTAATGCATAAAGCTCAAAAGTTTACTAATGGGTGAAATTTTACTGTACTGACTTCTCCTGATGTAAGTGGGATCTTAAACTCTAAAGTTCAGAGCAACAGTGCTCTCATCTTTAAAGCTGTTATAACTCAAGAGTTGTCAAAAATTCTAGGAATAGAATATCACTTACACTGTTCCTGGAGACCCCAATCTTCAGAAGTTGAAAAGGCTAATGGCATTATTAAGAGGCATCTGTGTAAGCTAACTCAGGAAAAATAAGACAGTTGGTTTAAAGTTCTACCCGTAGCTTTAATGAGGACTTGAACTGCCACTAAGAAGATATTCTCTCTATGACAGACTGTTTTTATGCACAGATCTTGAAACTTTAAAATTAACTATGTGAGTCAGCTTTTAGCTTTTCAACAGACATTACCAGGAGGTTAACTCCTGACTCAGCCTTTGAGTCAAACTAGCCACTGTTTAGGAGAAGGCAATGGCAACCCACTCCAGTACTCTTGCCTGGAAAATCCCATGGATGGAGGAGCCTGGTAGGCTGCAGTCCATGGGGTCGCTAACAGTCGGACATGTCTGAGTGACTTCACTTCCACTTTTCACTTTCATGCATTGGAGAAGGAAATGGCAACCCACTCCAGTGTTCTTGCCTGGAGAATCCCAGGGATGCGGGAGCCTGGTGGGCTGCCATCTCTGGGGTCGCACAGAATTGGACACGACTGAAGTGACTTAGCAGCAGTAGCAGAAGTGTTTATTAGACGCTGAGTCTGTGGTTCTTTTGTTCTAACCAGTAGGTGCTTGAGCCTTTCTCTTTCGTGTCAGTGGGGTCTGGGAGACTTCAGCTTTTTTATCAACAAGAGAGAGAAGAGAAAGACATATGGTATCACTTATCTGTGGAATCTAAACAAAGGGTACAAATGAACTTCTCTACAAAACAGGAATAGAGGAGCTTACATACAAAACAACGTATGGTTATCAGGGCGTGAGAGGTGAAGGAATAAATTGGGAGATGTGGATTAACATACCTTTCACTTCATCTCACTACTATGCTTAAAGTGAATAAGGAATGAGGACCTATATAGCACAGCTGCTGCTGCTGCTAAGTCACTTCAGTCGTGTCCGACTCTGTGTGACCCCATAGACGGCAGCCCACCAGGCTCCCCTGTCCCTGGGATTCTCCAGGCAAGAACACTGGAGTGGGTTGCCATTTCCTTCTCCAATACATGAAAGAGAAAAGTGAAAGTGAAGTCGCTCAGTCTGTCCGACTGTTAGCGACCCCATGGACTGCAGCCCACCAGGCTACTCTGTCCATTGGATTTTCCAGGCAAGAGTACTGGGGTGGGGTGCCATTGCCTTCACAGGGAATTCTAGTAAATACCCTGTAATGAGCTATATGGAGAAAAAAAGCTTTAAAAGAATGGATATATGTATATGTATTCTGTTGTTCCCTCGCTCAGTGGTGTCTAGAGTTTGCGGCCCGATGGACTGGGGCATGCCAGGCTTCCCTGTCCTTCGCTGTCTCCTGGAGTTTGCTCAAATTCACGTCCATTTTGTCAGTGATGCTATCTAACCATCCTCTGTCACCCCCTTCTCCTCTTGCCCTCAGTCTTTCCAGATCATTGTCTTTTCCAATGAGTCCAATATTTGCATCAATTGGCCAAAGTATTGGAGCTTCAGCATCAGCATCAATCCTTCCAGTGAATATTCAGGGTTGATTTCCTTTAGGATTGACTGGTTGATCCCCTTGTTGTCCAAGGGATTCTCAAGATTCTTCTCCATCACCACAATCCAAAAGCACCATTTCTTTGGTCAACTCCGTTTTTGGACCGACTGTCACATCTCTACCTGCTACTGGAACAACAACAGCTTTGACATTAGGGACCTTCGTTGGCAAAGTGTCACCTTTGCTTTAAAATACACTGTCTACTTTTATGATACCTTTCCTCTCAAGAAGCAGGCCGTCTTTTCATTTCCTGACTGCAGCCACTTTCAGCAGTGAGGCCTGACTGCAGCCACCTTCAGCAGTGAGGCCCGGCCTTCGCCCCCGGCCGCCTCAGCCTCCCACTCCCTACGCAGGCCTGACTTCTCTCTGGCCGGCGCCCCTGACCGCCGGGCTCCGCTGCGGCCCCACCTGCCGCTCCGCCTTTTCACTGCGCGTGCGCACAACGTCACACATCCGGAAGCGGAGAGCAGCGAGCAGAGGTCTCAACGCAAAGTGAGTTTCTCTTTTTCTAATCAAGTCTTCCTCTCCTAGTTGTCTTTCGTCTGTTCCGTGGGTTGAGGGTCCCTGCTGCATCTAAATCTCCGCTCCCGTCCCACCACCCCCAGCAAATTCAGATGTCCCTGTGTGGCGAAGAGGCGCCTCCATTTTGCTTTAAACTCGCTCTGAAGCGGATGCCTGCGTTTGGTCCCTGAGACGCCTTGTTTCGCAACTCTTTGCTGCTTAAAACCAATCTCTGATCTCAGTGACTCCTCTGCCCTTCCTGCACCGCGTGAAATTCTCTTGGGCGATGTGGGTTTATTCGCTCTGCGGTCCCCAGGCTCGCGCTCTCGCTCCCAGGAGGCCGCGCCGGCCCCCGCTCCCGGAGAGGCCCGGTTCTCTCCCACGTCCTGGGATTCTGGAGAGCCCGCCGCGCTGCTGAGACTCCCAGCCGCTCAGTCGTCGCGTCTCCTCTGGCCGGTAGTTCTGCCCTTCAGGCGTTCGTTTCTTGGACCGGCACGGGGGAGATACCTGGGCCAGTCACGTGACACCCATGGTGGCTCTGTGTCCCAAATAAAACCCGCTAGAATTTGGCTGTTGCGGGAGGAGGGGGCTTCTTATTCAGTCGCCATCTCTGCAAATAGCTGCATCTAAATCTCCGCTCCCGTCCCACCACCCCCAGCAAATTCAGATGTCCCTGTGTGGCGAAGAGGCGCCTCCATTTTGCTTTAAACTCGCTCTGAAGCGGATGCCTGCGTTTGGTCCCTGAGACGCCTTGTTTCGCAACTCTTTGCTGCTTAAAACCAATCTCTGATCTCAGTGACTCCTCTGCCCTTCCTGCACCGCGTGAAATTCTCTTGGGCGATGTGGGTTTATTCGCTCTGCGGTCCCCAGGCTCGCGCTCTCGCTCCCAGGAGGCCGCGCCGGCCCCCGCTCCCGGAGAGGCCCGGTTCTCTCCCACGTCCTGGGATTCTGGAGCGCCCGCCGCGCTGCTGAGACTCCCAGCCGCTCAGTCGTCGCGTCTCCTCTGGCCGGTAGTTCTGCCCTTCAGGCGTTCGTTTCTTGGACCGGCACGGGGGAGATACCTGGGCCAGTCACGTGACACCCATGGTGGCTCTGTGTCCCAAATAAAACCCGCTAGAATTTGGCTGTTGCGGGAGGAGGGGGCTTCTTATTCAGTCGCCATCTCTGCAAATAGGAGGCCGGGGCGGGGGCGGGGGCGGGGG
>SJYX01017493.1:5184-40674 GCA_006410675.1 Oreotragus oreotragus | reverse complement strand
GTGAGGGCGGGGGCGGGGGCGGGGGTGGGGGTGTCAAGAGAAACAGAGAAGGCAACCTCGAGAGAAATAGAAAATTGAAAATATGAGGGAAAAGCGATGGCAATGAAGAGGATTGGTGAGGAGACTTGCGAAGAGATAATAACGTGAAAGAGCCTTGAAGGTAACGGTGGATAAATGAGAGAAATTTGGAGAAAAGCAGCATCTCCAGAAAGTTAAAGGTGAGCAACATATGGAGATGATGGTGCTGTGTGAGTCTTTGCGACCCCTGTATCTCCCAGAGTCTGCTCAAATTCATATCCAAGGATGCTGGGTAACCGTCTGGCCCTCTGCCCACTCCTTCTGGGCTGTAAATCACGGGTCCTAAAGGGGGCGACAGGGAAGAGGCAGTTCACACAGAGAGCCGGAAAAGGGGATACAAGAGTTGGAACCTTGACATACAGACAATATCATGCTGGTAGAGAAAGGGGAGTACTAGTGAACAGAAACAGTGACAGACTTTATTTTCCTGGGCTCCAAAATCACTGTAGATGGTGACTGCAACTATGAAATTAAAAGATGCTTGCTCCTTGATAGAAAAACTATGACCAACCTAGACAGCGTAAAAAGCAGAGACATTACTTTGCCGACAAAAGTCTATAGTCAAAGCTATGGTTTTTCCAGTAGTTACGTGTGCATGTGAGAGCTGGACCGTAAAGAAAGCTGAGCGCCGAAGAGCTGATGGTTTTGAACTGTGGTGTTGGAGAAGACTCTCTAGAGTCCCTTAGACTGCAAGGAGACCAAATGGCTCAATCCTAATGGAACTGTGTCCTGAATATTCATTGGAATGGCTGATGCGCAAGCTGAAGGTTCAATACTTTGGGCTCCCGATGAGAAGAACTGAGTCATTGGAAAAGACTGTTGCTGGATAAGATTGAAGGTGGGAGGAAAAGGGGCCGGCATCACCAGCTGGATGGACATGAGTGTGAGCAAACTCTGGGAGTTGGTGATGGACAGGGAAGCCTGGCATGCTGCAGTCCATGGGATCCCAGAATCGGACTCAACTGAGCAACAGAACTGAGTAATTGATTGGAGGAGCTGAGAAAGAAAGTGAGCTGAAAGGAAGCATTGCACTTGGAGGTGCCAGAGAGTTGGGAGGAAGGGAGGGCAGACATGGAGGAAGAAAGACAGAAATACAGGGAGATTTTGGATTATCAGGGAGGTTGGAGAGTAAGCACCTTTATGGGGAACAGATGGCAGAGAGAGGCCAGATGGAAGTCAGGGAAGAAGTAGAGAGGAGGAGACAAAGGGAGACAAAGAAAGAAGTAGGGGAACAGATAAACCAAATGAAGTGAGAACAAGTAGTGTGCAGGTGGTGGTGAGGACTAAATCCAGAAGAGTGCTGAATCGATTGAATAATTAAGTCATGATATATTGATTTTTAGCTTTACAATCTAATAAATTTGAATCTTGCTCCTTTATACAGAGGAGGATGAGAATTGCAATACTTCTGTCTGTAAGGCTTGTGGTTGTTGTAATTATTTGTATTGAAAGATAACATCTATGTGCAGAGTCTGTTGAATTGGGGAGAAAGGCAGTGACTTGACTCACCCGCTTCCCTTTTCCTGGTGTGGAGTAGAGGTTGTGGGAGAGAAGTGGTTAAAGAATTGACAGTCTGTTACTACATGGTACCTTTTCAGGGAACTTTAAACATGTCCTTAGTGATGGTTTTCCTTTTTGTTTTCTCCTTTGTTTACATTTAATTCTTTTTTAGCTTGGGAAAAAGATTAGTTCATTTAAATATCTGCTTTGTTGTAAACAACTATTCACATCTGAAAAGATTTGGTGGTCTCCTGAAATTAGTTCATGTTATTTTTTTGTAAATATGCTGTCTTATCAGTTGGTTTTTATTTTTTTCCACTTTGCACCAGAGTTTTTCAATGAAAAAAATTTTAATAATCTGATTAACTTAGGTTTGTTTCACATTTATTTGAAGCCCATTTCCTGTCTTCTCTTTACATTATATGTTGGAAACAATTTTTTGGTAACTAGTAAATAGTTGTAAACTATTTTGATGAGTACTTAGTAAGGATGTCAGTGATCTTTTTTCTTGAATCAGGACCAAATTTAACCAGTTAGTATGATGGTCCATTTTTCTCTCTTTCATGTGGTCTGGTGACTAGTGAGCTATCAGTTAATCTGATGATGTTTACTCAGGTCCAGAAGCTGAGCAAAAGTGACTCCTGAAATGACTGGCCAAATTGGGTGTGTGACTGTGTGTGGCAGTTTTTCTTAGAGGGAGTTCCCACTTGTTATTAAAATTTGAAATGAATCCCAGTTTTCCACAGTGCAAAGGACAAATGTAGGATGGAGGTGGGAGCATGGGCTCAGAGTCAGAGAGAATCATGAGCTGGCTTCTGTGAATAAAGGTTGATGTGCAGGGAGGCCTCCCACCTCCACTGGCTTCCCTGTGTCCTCAGGGCAGCATCCTGACTCCTCAGGTGGCTCCACAGCCCTTTTTCACCCTCAGGTCGCTGCCAGGGTCTCCAGCCTCATCCTGGGAGTGGACCCCGTTCTCATGGTCAGTCTGTCCTGGTCACATTTACTTAGTCCTTGTTCATAGACACCAAAACCTTCTGTCTCGGATCTTAGGTTTTTATTCTCCCTTTGATCATTAAATTGTGACCATGGCTCTCCCTTTCTGTTCCTTCAGCTCTAGGCTAGCGAGGTCGCCGCCTCTCCGTCTGATATTTGCTGTCAAGTTAGCCATGTTTACTGCCTCGGCATCACCCTCATCAGACATGCCCTTCTCTTTTAATTATTTGGAGTGACTGCTGTTTTCCCTTCATGGAGAGTGTACCGTGTTCCTGTTCCTCCCAGGATGCTTTCAGCATTTCACTCTTGGGGTGAGGACTAGGACTGTGCAATGGGCACTAGGACTGTGGGCTGGGCACACACTTCTTATTCTAGCTTCACCTTGCTGCAGCAGGAGTCAAAATAAAGCCTTCCCTGAATTTCTCCTTTGGTCTCTTAACTAATGCAGTTGATTAAAGAGCCCAGGTTCCAGGTCAGTAACATGCACACAAGCGAACACACACATATATAATGACATATTGTGCACCCATAAAAGTGATGATTTTTGTCACTTGAGACAATTGGATGAATGTAGAAAACATTGTGCTAAGTGAATTAAGACAGACAGGAAAAGACTGATTCTATATGTGCTTCCATTATGTGAAATGTGAAAATCACTAGTAGCAGACAGTGGAATGGTGGTTATCTGGGGCTGGGAGTTTGGGAAGATGGGGAGATGTTGGTCAAAAGGTACAGAGTTGAGTTGTAAAATGAGTGCGTCCTGGGGAGGTATGTGCAGCATGCTCACCATAGATAATCTTGTATTACTGGAAATTTGACAGGAGAATAAATCGTTACTGTTGTCACCACACACAAACCATGGGAATTTGGAGGTGATGGATGTGCTGGTTAGTGGTTTGTGATAAATATTTCAAAGTGTATACCTGTGTCACATGGTTACAACGTGCATGGAATGTATACACAACACCTTCTTGATAGGCTGTTCTATGTCAGTAAAGCTGGTAAAGAAGAAAGTGGGATGTAGGCTGGACTTGAATCGTTGAGTGGTGTTCAACCCAGGCTTCACTGAGATCATGAGGCATTTTGCCCGGGCATGTTTTGTACCTCCCCCCATCAGACATGCTCCTCAGGTTCTCGTGTGGGGCCTCACCCCAGGAATGTGCACAGGCCGCAGATGATTCCGATCTACATTGAGCCCAGGGCTCTTAGCCTCCCCTTCTGAGACTGAGATCAGGCCCTGGGGGAGGAGAGGGCGCTCTGCTCTGAGGGGGCTGGACCAGGGCCTGCTGTGTGACCTGAGGGGACTGTGGGGTTAGCAGAGGTGCCCCTGCTGCTGTGTACATGAGGCCTCTCCAGGACGGCAGTGTGATCCGAGGGAAAGTGTGGGAAAGTCCTGTGTTGGACTCTGTGCGGGAGTTGACTGTCCTGAGTCTCTCCTGAGACAGTGGGCACAGAGGACTATCTGTTCCTCATGATGGGGGC
This sequence comes from Oreotragus oreotragus, assembly GCA_006410675.1. Classification (NCBI taxonomy): domain Eukaryota; kingdom Metazoa; phylum Chordata; class Mammalia; order Artiodactyla; family Bovidae; genus Oreotragus; species Oreotragus oreotragus. The sequence continues at coordinate 36,621 of SJYX01017493.1, read as the reverse complement.
TTCCCTGTGTGTGGGGTTGGGGCTCAGGAAGCGGGTGTGTTGATTCTAAACATTAAACACCTTGTTTTCCACTTTTTTGATAACGCCTTGAAGATTCGTGTTACCTGAGGGTGAAGCCCAGAAGAGGAGGAAGATGAAAGAAAACAAGTCAGGCCTGGCTCTTTCTCAGGTAAGGTCATATTCTCAGTTGATTCTCAGTCTGTCCCTCCTGAAATACATGTCTTTGGACTGGTTAATCTTCTCTGACTCTGAAGTGTCCTGTCTGAATCCTGAACATGCACACACTCACCTGGGCCTTCTCTCAGGGCCAGTCGTCTTCCACTTAGATCCCATGTCCCCATGACCTGGTGACCTGGCCCTTGTGAGGAGGCTCCCTTGGCCACCGTTCTGGGAAGGACTTCTCACCCACCTGTTGGAGACAGGGTCTCAGTGCTGTTGGGCAGCAGGGATTGCTTAGGGCCCATCCGGATGCCCTGTCTGCTCTCTGTCAACCAGGGTAAAGAAGCTGCACGTAGATGTGAGATACTAACATGCACAGTACATGCTGAAATCTGGAAAAGAGGCCAAGGAGGCAGAATCAGTCCTGACTTTTTATAGTACATTGATAACTAAATTAGGACCTCTTTGAAGATTTTAAGTGTTTGGGAGTGAAATGGAAAGTTCAGAAAGAGACCTCAGGGCTAGAGAGTGTTTTTAAACTATGAAATATAGTTTGCTGATTATTCATTCTTTCTTTTTGGCCTCACGATGCAGCTTGCAGGGTCTTAGTTCCTTGAGGAGGCATTGAACCTGAAACCCTGTGGTGGAAGTGTGAGATCTTAAACCCTGGACCGATAAGGAATTCCTCCAACTTTCCTAATCTTGATGGCAATATTTGCTCATGGAATAAAAAGATAAACTTTGGATTTTGTTAATAACTACATACGTATCATTAGCAATAATATCATATTATTATATTTAAATATACTTTTCTGCTGTACTGGCTCTTCATTGCTTCAGTGGCTTTTATCTAGCTCTGGCGTGTAGTGGCCACTCTATAGTTGTGGTGTATGGGCCCCTCATGGTGGCTTCTCTCATCTTGTAGCACATGCTCTAGAGCGCACTGGCTTCAGTAGTTTCACCTGCTGGACTCTAGAGCTCTGGCTCAGAAATTGAGGCTCACGGGCTTATTTGCCCCTTGGCTTGTGGGATGTTACTGGTCCAGATATCAAACCCAGGTCTCTTGCACTGGCCAGTGGATTCTTTACCACTGAGCCACCATGGCAGCCCTCATATTATTTGTAAATGCAGGTATTTTTATTCTGATTAGAATAAATCTTCTGTATATTATTTCCTGCTTGTTTTTCTTTTTTTTGAAGTAGTATAAGATAATGTTGAGGATTTCCCTGGTGGTACAGTGGATAACAATGTGCCTGCCAATGTACGGTGCACGGGTTCCATCCCCTGTCCAAGAAGAGGCCTTAGAGCAACTATGCCCATGTGCCACAACTACTGAGCGTGAGCTCTGGAGCCCAGGAGCCATAACTACTGAAATCAACACACTTTAGACCCTGTGCTCCAAAACATGAGAAGTCCGTGCACTGCAGCTGCAAATACAGAAAGCCTCCTCACAGCAACAAAGGCCCAGCAAAACCAAAATAATTAACTTTTAAAAAAGACATAGAATTTGGCCAAATTACAGAAGTACAATCGATTCATTTTTAATGTCCCAAAGATGCTGAAATACACATGAATAAAAGAAAATGAGAGTATCATCCCAGAATGTGTCAAAAGGCATCCCCTTGGAGTAGGAGATGGCCACTCACTCCAGTATTCTTGCCTGAAAATCCCATGAACAGAGGAGCATGGCAGGCCACCAAGAGATTGCAAAGATCTGACACGACTGAGCAACTAAGCAACAACAGCCTCCACACACAGCAAAGTGAGCTCTGAAAGACAAATCTAAACCTCCGATTTACCTCCTGCAGATTCTTTGGTGACTTCCAGTTACTTTTGGAATAAAGTCCTAAATCCAAAGACCTTGTAGAAAGCAGCCTCTACCTGGCATCACCCCTCTTCATTCCCTGTGTCCCAGGTAGACTGGCTGACTTTCTGTTCACTAAATACCTTCCTGCCTCAGAGCCAGCACTCAGGCTGTTCTCTCTGCTTGCAACACTCTTCCATTTCCCACCTTGCCAATCCTAAGTGTTTCTTCCTCATGGAGACCTTGTGTGATTTCTTGATGTATGTCAAGACTTTCCGATAAATCTTCTCTTAGCACTAGGCCTGTTTCAGAGCACATGTTGCAATAGTAACTTTAAAATTATGGATGTAATTGGGTGGCTGGCTGCTAGACTGTAAGCTCCATTATGTTCACTGCTGTACTCCTAGTTTGGGGCCAACATTGACACTCAGTAAATTTGAATTGAAAGAAAAAATAGGTCTTCCTTGTTTCAACCAGTTGTGTGTTTACATTTGCATGTGTGTGTGCATGGATCTGTAATTCCATGGTTTTATTACAGAACATCATTTCATAAACATGTTTGTGCTTTGTAACAGTTGAAATCGTATCTTAAGTGTTTTCCATTCCCTTAAGTTTTTTTCTACCTCATCACGTGAATGATGGGAACAGTAGTAAGAGTATTGACATTGTGTGGTTGGTGGGAAGAGCGGGTGACCCTGTATAGTGACCATTTATCCTATAGTTGTGTCCGACTCTTTGTGACCCAGTGGGCCATACATAACCCTTCAGGCTCCTCTGTCCCTGGAATTNTTCTACCTCATCACGTGAATGATGGGAACAGTAGTAAGAGTATTGACATTGTGTGGTTGGTGGGAAGAGCGGGTGACCCTGTATAGTGACCATTTATCCTATAGTTGTGTCCGACTCTTTGTGACCCAGTGGGCCATACATAACCCTTCAGGCTCCTCTGTCCCTGGAATTCTCCAGGCAAGAATACAGGAATGGGTTGCCATGACCTTCTCCAGGGGGATCTTACCCCTGGAAATATCAACACCATGTCCCCTGCATTGCAGGGAGATTCTTTACCGCTGAGCCTTAGGGCAACCCAAATACCTACATATGATACTGCATATTATAGTGTTCCCTGTGCATTCAGAAGGAGGTAGATAGTAAATTAATTTGTAAATATTTTTCTGTCCATCTATCATGTCTGTCTTTCCATGGCTGACAAAAGATCTGGGATTCTACACCTCCATTGCACTTCAGCTTTCTTGTATTTGTTTCAGGTATTCTCAGGGAACTCTCTCTGGATGCACTTCGCTGCTCTGGTACTTAACTCCTTGATTCCTTAGTTTCAGTCATCAGTCACAACCACCTGACCTCAGGTGTTGTTGTCTCATTTCTTAACTGTGATCTGAGCGAATTCTTAGAATGACAGAGTTTTCACTCCAGTAAGATGGACACAGATCTTTCTCTAATGTACTGTCATGTTGATGATAAGTTCATCTGTGTAAAATCTTTAGAGTAATGCTTAGTGTGTAGGAAGTGCTGAAACACTGTCATCAGTGTGATGACATCATAATCATCACAATGTGTGTTCTTTGAAAGCTGCTGTGGACTTTGTCGTCTCTGAAGACACCAGTCGTGCTGTAACTCATCTAGATAGTGAATGTCCCTCCGTGTGTAGAGTGTAACACTTCTGCATAGGCAACTCACTGATTGGATTTTACTTGTATATTCTTCATGTATTGTCCACACAAGTGACAAATTCATATTGATTGGAAGATGTCATAGTCTTAGGAAATGAGAGGAAATTAGAGAGCCACTGTTTGTTCCAAGTAGCTTTTAATGGATCTATCAGAATGTTACATTACCTGAATTGATCCTTATGCCTCTCACCTTTTCTCATTTCGTGTGAAAATAAGAATCCTCCCGAGTGCCTGTTAGTGAAATGTGCTTTCATTTCAGACACAGTTGACCGTTGAGGATGTGGACATCAAGTTTACTCCAGAGGAGTGGGAATGCCTGGACCCTACTCAGAGGGCCTTGTACTGGGATGTGATGGAGGAGACCTACAGCAACCTGCTGTCTGTGGGTGAGGATCGCTTCCCTGTGAAGTTGGAATTTGCTTTGGGGGTATCTGTGTTTTCCCTCTGTGTCTCTTGGCAGCCCATGTTTTGCTTGACTGAGTTCATAGCCTTGTTGATNTGGGATGTGATGGAGGAGACCTACAGCAACCTGCTGTCTGTGGGTGAGGATCGCTTCCCTGTGAAGTTGGAATTTGCTTTGGGGGTATCTGTGTTTTCCCTCTGTGTCTCTTGGCAGCCCATGTTTTGCTTGACTGAGTTCATAGCCTTGTTGATTCTGTCTTGAAAAAACTTTGTGACTGGTATCAGGTGTTTAAGCTCATCCTTTCTTCAGGTGATCTGCACACTGTGTGATACACAAGTTTCTCCACGGCTTGAGTATTTATAAAGCTGATTTCCAACTTTGAAAAATCCAATTCCCTGTTTTCTACCCCTTTGTTCTTGGTTCAGTAGTTCTTGGAAAGGAACTAGATACATGGATGCCTGTGTGCTCAGTTGGTACAGTGGTGCCTGACTCTTTGCTACCTAGTGGACTGTAGTCCTCCAGGCTCCTCTATCCATGGGATTCTCCTGGCAAGAATACTGGAGTAGGTTCCCATGCTCTCGTCCAGGGGGATCTTCCCCCTCAGGGGTCGAACTCATGTCTTCTGTGTGGCAGGGGGATACTTTACCTTTGTGCTTCAGGGAAGCCCAGATATCTGTGTATTATACTGTATATTATACTGTTTCCTGTGCATTCAGAAGGATGCCAATAGTAAATTAATTTGCAAATGTTATTCTCTCCGTCTGTAATGTCCATCACTGCTTGGCTGACAAAAGAGGTGGGATTCTACACCTGGCAATGCAGGAGGCACAGGGTCTAGGTCCTCTCTAAAGCAGGCCTCTGAGCTTGCTTCTAACCTGGCTGGACACTGCCCTGACTGTGAGTGCCCTGACTGCTTACTGTGAGTGCAAGGCTTGCAGCACCAGAGATAAGATAGGGGACAAATCTTGAGATTGTCAAGGCCTTGGAGGGACCCTGGCCTACTCATCCCAGGGCTTAGCAACATTATAGATTTTTTAAGACAAACAAATAGCATTAACAGAAAAACAGAGATGCTATTTGCTCACAGATTGCTGATGATAACAGATAGCATCCTGGGATTATAAGGGGGAACCCGAAACTGCATTCTTGAAGTCTCACCCATGACCATAACATGCTGCCTGGGACCTTTTCCCCACTGGGTCTCTAGATGGGCTGTGTCCCGGGACTTCCCAGCGCTGTTTGAGTCTGGATGTTGGTCAGAACCCAATTTGGTGATATATCTTCTGCTGTTCTACTTCTCTTTGTTTTTATTGTTAGCATATTGAAAGTCAGCTCGATAATTCTATAAGTATGTGTATTATTTATTTCTACAGAACAAGTCACTAATTTTGTTAACAAATCTTTGAACCTGAGACAAAGGTGACAACGTTTGGCAAAACTTTAATTGGCCCTGTGAGCAGTATTTGTGAGACAGAATGCCACTCTGCAGGAAAAAGGAGATTAAGGTTGATGGTTTTTATTCCCTAATGTGAAAGTTCGCCTTACTACTAGTTAGCTCATACATGGGACATCTACACTGGATGGTGTGAGAGTTGGAACCTTAAATAAAGAGGGCTGTACCCTTAGAAGTTACTGAATGTTTGTGACTTTCGCCCATTGAGAAAGGATAAGAATCTGCCCTGCTGGATGAGAGTCTGAATCCTCCTTTCCTGTTATAAGGTACATAAAATGAAAGTGAAAGTCGCTCAGTCCTGTTGGACTCTTTGCAACCCCATGGAATATAGAGTCCATGGAATTCTACAGGCCAGAATACTGGAGTGGGTAACCTTTCCCTTCTTCAGAGGATCTTCTCAACCCAGGGATGTCCCCACTCTGTCCCCACTCTGCTGTCCCCACTCTGGCAAATTTCTTTACCCCTTCAGATTCTTCTGATCAAGTGAAGACCCACATCTACCCAGAGGGACAATCCAAGAACCCAGGTCTCCTCTTCATTGCAGGAGGATTCTTTACCAGCTGAGCCACCCGTGAAGTAACATGAGGTGCATAAAGGTAAATTAAAATTGTGGGAAAAGAAGTTACACCTGGAAACAGAATTGTGCAATTAGTAAGGATGATTGTCCCATATTACAATGTCAAATTATATTTCAGCTGATCAGTTCCTCACTTTTTAAGTGGGCTCTCTCTTGAGCTGGCCCACAGCTTTAACAGTGTCCACCACTGCCCTTTCTGTCTCTGTTATCTTTGTCCTGTTGTGGCCTTTCACCCCTCTCAACCCCTCTGTCTCCCTCTCCATAAGATATTCCCCTGATGAAGCTAACTTCCCCTGTCTCTCAGTGGGGGGAGGGGAGCCCAGCTTCCCCCACTGCTGTCCTCACTCTGGCAAGTTTCTTTACCCCTTCAGATTCTTCTGATCAAGTGAAGATCCACATCTACCCAGAGGGACAATCCAAGATTTTCATCATCCATGTGCCCCTGTTACCACAGTCAATTTGAGAACTATTTGATCCGTATTTTAGATGTAAGACTGTGACTATAGAAAGGGATGATAACGTTTTTGACACAGGGCTTGCTGTGATATTCTTTAGAGTCTGGAGAATACTGGTTAAAATGATTTTTCTTTTTTTTTTTGAGAGTACAAAACAGTTTCTTTTTGCATGTGAATAGAAACAGCCAGCTTCTTAAAAAGCCCTGCCTACAGAAAAGCTTGAACTTAACCTTTACCAGGGATCTGAGATGATTCTAGTAGTAATGAAGCTGCCTGCCAGTGTGCGAGACACTGAAGATGTGGGTTCAGTCCCTGGCTAGGGAAGATCCCCTGGAGGAGGCAATTGCAATCAACTGCAGTAGCGTCAGAGACATTTTAAATCTGTCTGGATGTATGCATGTCTCAGTGTGTGTCTTTGATTTTGGATAATATTGCTGAGGTTTATTTGTAAATGAGCTCTTACTCAATTGGCTTTAAAAGAAAGTCAGCACTTGGCTTATCATTGGTGGCTCAATGATAAAGCATCTGCCTGCCAGTGCAGAAGATGGATTCGATCTCTGGTCTGGGAAGACTGCACATGCTGCAGAGCAGCTAAGCCTGTGCAGCACCACTACTGAACCCCCCGTGCTCTAGTGCTTGTGATCCACAAGAGAAGTAACTACAATGAGAAGCTCATATACCACAACTAGAGAGTAGTCCCCACTCGACACAAGGAGAGAAAGATAGAGCAGTGACGATGATCCATTGAAGCCAAAAATAATAAATAATTAAAAAAAAAACTGTGTAAAAATCAGGTTCACATGAACTGAGAAATATTCGACATTAAATATGTAGTATTAATGTTTGCTCATCTAATAAAGACATATCTTGGGTCATCCACATTGTGTAGTACTTCTGTTGTATTACACTGAGAGATTTTGGACTATTGATGAGTATCCTGAGATGCTGTCTATAATAAAGCAAATGTTTTTAGAAGCTATCACTGGTATTTTTGTCACCAATCTAGAAAATGCTAATAGAAAACACAGTTCATGGTTGCTTAAGGAAAGTAAGATGGGTGTTTTCAGTAAAAAAGGTATGAGAAATGAAATTGAGTTTGGATGCTCATAGCAGTGAGCTGAAGCTGGAAGCAAAGTCTTTGTTTCCCAGACCGAGAGTCCTGATCATTGGACCACAGCAGCCAACAGTTAGGGCTAAGGTTCCTAGTCTTGCCTGCCTAGTCAAGAAAGAATTCAAATGAAGAGGCACAAGGTAAAGAGTAAAGGAAAATGTTTATTGAAAGGAAAAGTACATGCAGAAAGCACATGGGCTAGCTCAGAGAGAGAGCCCCACCTTTGGGAAGTGTCAGTTCTTTAGAAAGGTACAATTTTCCAGGTCTTCGTGTCCCCTCGGGCCAGTCACCTTCCTTTGTCCCCTCTGGTTAATTTGTCTCAGCACTCTGCCCTGGTGTGCAGACGCATACCCTAGCCAAGATGAATCTCAAAGTGAAGGCTTCTGGGAGGATCAAGACTAATTATGGCCTGGAATTATCCTCTGACTTGACCTCAACGAACTTTTCTGCCCATGTGTAATGTCTCCCTTTATAGAAAGGTTGTTTTTTTTTCCTTTCTTTGTCCTTGCCATGATTATTCCCTTGAGGTAAGAGACAAAGACTGGCTATTTACCCTGTTTTTGTTATAGACTCCTATAGATTCTTCAACTGGAGGCCAGCTATGTCTTATCTCAGTGAATGCAGAGATGAGGAGACTGTAGATATTCAACCTGTAGCCCATCTGTCTCCTATGTGAAAATTATATTTTATTAGGGAAAAACAAATTACATCTGATTTATAAGTGGCTGTTTATAAACGAAGACAGTCATTTAAGGAAAAAAAGAGTGAGAGGTTTATAGAAATTGGATTCCAAAGAAAGAAGTCCCAAAGGGTAGGTCTTTATATGATCTTTACAGTGTGTCATTTGACTCCTGTTAATGTTGCTTCACTTTGGGGAGCATGTAATGAGGTGTTTCAAAGGGATTTGTTTCGTCTTTGTCCCCCTCTGTGCTGGATTCCATGGGATGTCCACTTTTTGGTCCATGTAGAGCAATTGTAACACCTCCAGAGCCATAATCCTTGGAGCCAGCCTGGTTCTCTTCCTATTTGCTGCACTTGGGAGACCTCATTGGAAGAAGGGGAAAGACTGGCAGCTCTTCAGTTGCATTTGGTGTCTCAGATCCTGCACAGAGCTGCCTTCAACCTGTCTTCCTGTTCAGAACTCTCAGCTATTCCTGTTGTTACTGCATTTACTACAACCTTCAGAGGTGTGTGTAAGAGGAATGTGGTTTGGATCTTCTGTGATTGTAACTCAGGAAACCTGTAAGGACAGTGGACATTGAGGTCCTCTCTTGGATCCCCAGTCTTGCACGTGATGCATATATGAATCAGGCTGCCTGTTCCCTCCTTGCTCATACTGTACAAAATGACCCATGCTTATCCACTGAACCACATTTTCAGGACATGACCTGAACTGAAATGCTGGCGGTGGTACCTCAGAAACCATTTCTAAGTGAGATGGCTGATTAAGGCTGTTAGTTACGCAGATCAGTTCTTGGGTCTTACTTGACCTTATCTTTTTAAACTCCTGGAGTTTGTTGTAACCTTTTGTATTCTGCTCTGCCCAAGTGGGCCCTGGTGGTTAAGAACATGTATGAATCTGTGGGTCTGGGTTTCAGTCCTGATTTGCTCATTCCTTTCATGTACCATGGGGTTGTGTACATGAACCCTGTGAATCCACTACCTTTATTTGAAAAATTGAGGCAATTCATGCTCTGAGGTGTCATAGAATTTTGACTGTTTTACTGAAAAGGCCAGAAGTTACTTTTTTTTTTTTTTCCTAAATCATGTGGCAGACGTGATTGTAGTTCTCCATTCAGGGATGGAATCTGTAACCCTACGGTGTAAGCATGTGATGCTATTCACTGAACCATCAGGAAATTTGCCTCAAAGGTTACTTTTACGTAAAATGTCTATTTACTTCATGTCATGGTTACTGTAGCATGTCTCTTTGTCTGCATTATATATTATATATTGTTTATATTTCCTTCCCAAGAGTTTGCCTCTGACTCTAGTTAATAAGTTTTCAAATAATATTCCTTTTTTTTATAGCGGATTCTTTACCTTTGAGCCATAAGGAAGTCCCCAAAGCTTGTTCTTTTACATGTATCTTGGAGCTCATGAACTAAGTTAAGGATTCAGTATAGATAGGCAATTGCTATATTGAATGGCTGTTATTTAAGTAGAGAATGTTTCATTTTTTAAATTCTTTGTCATTAAAATATGATGGTCTTTATGTTTTACACAGTATAACTGACATGAACCACTTCTTGTTATAAAATGTCTGTATGTCTGTTTGCTTATAGATTTATAGGAGGTATTTAGAAAAGTGTTCTTTCTTTTGTTTTTAAAATTATTTTAGGAAATTCCCTGACAGTCCACTGGACAGGATTCAGCATTTTCACTGCAGAGATCCTGGGTTTAATCCATGGTCAGGGAAGTAAGATCTCATGAGCCCTGTGATGGGGAGTGGGGGGTGGGTAGTGGAGCTATTTTAACAGATTGTTTATTTTCACTATGCAGTGCTTGTTGAACAGTTGTCAACTGCCATTTATGTTTTACAATATTCGTTAGAATGCTTCCTTTGGATTATTTACCATTACAGGGTATTGCCTTTTTGATCCTTGCTTGGTCAGTCCCTCAGTCCTGTCTGACTCTGTGATACGGAGTGTAGCCTGCCAATCTCCCTGTTCATGGAATTTTTAGTGTTTTTTCTCCTCAATTATGAGACAGAAGCGTGTTTACTGCCAAGTAGAATGTCATGGTGGGAAAATACCTTTTTCTTTGAGACTTGACATGAGTTTGCATAAAATGAATATTTTCCTGATTGCATCTTTGAAACTTGGCTATGCTAAAATTAATTTGAGTTGTGATCACTTTTTTTTGTTAATGAGTTCTATTTCTTTGTAAGTGTTGCTTATATTTCTAAGTTCATCATCAGGAAGTTTGTTAATTCTGTTCAGGATGGGTATGACTTTTGGTATAATATCATGTGTTCAATATGAAAGAATTTATTTATAAATTGTAATTAATAGAATACCTATGGTTCTTTATATCTTATAGATATGTCTCATATACATATGACCAAGAAATTACAAGCAAAAGGAAACAGTGGAAAAGGAGAAATTTTGCAGACAGTGATGTTTGGAAGAGCTGAAACCCATGAAATCAAAGATTTTTTCCTTAGGAAGATAGAGGAAACGGTGCATGGTTTTGAGTGTCTGTGGACAGATGATGAAAGAAGTGACAATGGAATATCTATATCCCATAACAAAAATCTCACTGATGGAAAAGATCATCAGAGTAGAAATGATGCAGCAGATAAGCCTGTTGAAAGGCTCGGGTCAAGCTTTCATGATGAATTGCAGATGCTTCAGTCTGAAGGGACAATTTTTGAATGTAGTCAAGTTGTGATGAATATCAACAGTAGCACTTCAGTTTTGCCAGTTCAGAGAACTTATAGTGTCTGCAAAGGCATTTCTTTTAAACATGAGAGTCCTGTTATGCATCTCTCAGAACAGGCCCCAGACCAGGAAGCATACAAGAAAAAATCTTACAAAACTCGTGAGTGTGGCATAGCCTTTCTTCAGCACTCAGAACTCACTAGACACCAAAGAATCCTTACAGGAAGAAAACCATATAAAGCTGACATAGGCGGCAAGGCCTTTAATGATAGTGAGAGACTTGCCGTTGATCGGAGAAATCATACTGGAGAGAAACCGTATAAATGTGATGTATGTAGCCACAGCTTTAAACAGAACACAGCCCTTCAAATTCATCTGAGAGTTCATACTGGAGAGAGACCATATAAATGTGATGTATGCGGCCACTCCTTTAAGCACAAGACACACCTTCATAATCATGGGAGAACTCATACTGGAGAGAAGCCATATAAATGTGATGTGTGTGGGAAGGCCTTTACTCGCAAAGAAAGCTGTGCACTTCATCAGATCCTTCATACTGGAGAGAAACCATATAAATGTGATGTATGTGGCCGTGGCTATACTCGAAAATCGCAACTTAGAATTCACTGGAGAGTTCATACTGGAGAGAAGCCATATACATGTGATGTGTGTGGAAAGACTTTTTCTCGCAAGGAAGGCTGTACACTTCATCAGATCGTTCATACTGGAGAGAAACCATATAAATGTGATGTATGTGGCCGTGGTTATATTCGAAAGTCACAGCTTGGAATTCATCAGAGAGTTCATACTGGAGAGAAACCATATAAATGTGATGTCTGTGGAAAGGCTTTTACGCGCAAAGAAAGCCATGCACTTCATCAGATCCTTCATACTGGAGAAAAACCATATAAATGTGATGTGTGTGGACAGGCATTTACTCGCAAAGAAAGCCATGCACTTCATAAGATCCTTCATACTGGAGAGAAACCATATAAATGTGATGTATGTGGCCGTGGCTATACTCGAAGCACACAACTTGCAATTCATTGGAGGCTTCATACTGGAGAGAAACCATATCAGTGTGATGTATGTGGCCATGGCTATCCTCGAAAGTCACAACTTGTAATTCATCAGAGAATTCATATAAGAGAGAATCCTTATAAATGTAATGTATGTGGCTGTGACCTTACTGGAAGGAGACAACTTAGAATTCATCGGAGAATTCATACTGAAGTTAAATCTTACAAATGTAACAGTTATGGTAAAGGTTTTTTTGCACTATTTTCCTTAAATAAACATCAAGCAGTTCAAACAGATGAGAAAGCATGTAAATGTAATTTGTGTGGCAAAATGTTCAGTTCTAGGTGTTACTTAGCAGTTCATCAGAGTACTCATACTGGAGAGAAACCATATAAATGTGATGTGTGTGGAAAGGCATTTACTCGCAAACAAAGCCATTCACTTCATCAGATCCTTCATACTGGAGAGAAACCATATAAATGTGATACGTGTGGCAACGGATATACTCGAAAGTCACGGCTTGTAATTCATCACAGAGTTCATACTGGAGAGAACCCTTACAAATGTGATGTATGTGGCTGTGACTTTACTGGAAGGAGACAACTTAGAACTCATCAGAGAAGTCATACTGAAGTGAAATCTTACAAATGTAACAGCTGTGGCAAAAGTTTTTTTGCACTGTCATCCTTAAATAAACATCAGGCAGTTCAAACAGATGAGAAAGCATGTAAATGTAATTTGTGTGGCAAAATGTTCAGTTCTAGGTGTTATTTAGCAGTTCATCAGAGAACTCATACTGGAGAGAAATCATATAAATGTATTCTGTGTGGCTGTAGCTATCCTCAAAAGTCACAACTTGTAATTCATCAGAGAATCCATGCTGGAGAGAATCCTTATCAATGTGATGTTTGTGGTTGTGGTTTTACTGGAAACAGACAACTTAGAACTCATCGGAGAATTCATACTGAAGTGAAATCTTACAAGTGTAACAACTGTGGCAAACTTTTTTTTGCACTGTCATCATTAAATAAACATCAGGCAGTTCAAGCAGATGAGAAAACATGTAAATGTAACTTGTGTGGTAAACTGTTCAGTTCCAAGTGTTGTTTAGCAGTTCATCAGAGAACTCATACAGGAGAGAAACCATATAAATGTGAGGTGTGTGGAAAGGCCTTTACTCGCAAAGAAAGCTGTGCACTTCATCAGATCCTTCATACTGGAGAGAAACCATATAAATGTGATGTATGTGGCCGTGGCTATATTCGAAAATCACAACTTGAAATTCATCAGAGAGTTCATACTGGAGAGAAGCCGTATAAATGTGATGTTTGTGGAAAGGCCTTTACTCGCAAAGAAAGCCATGCACTTCATCAGATCCTTCATACTGGAGAGAAACCATATAAATGTGATGTATGTGGCCGTGGCTATATTCGAAAGTCAAAGCTTGGAATTCATCAGAGAATTCATACTGGAGAGAATTCGTATAAATGTGATGTATGTGGCCGTGGCTTTACTGGAAACAGACAACTTGGAATTCATCGGAGAATTCATACTGAAGTGAAACCTTTCAAATGTAACAGCTGTGACAAACGTTTTTTTACTCGGGCGTCCTTAAAAATACATGAAGTAGTTCATACAGATGAGAAAGCACGTAAATGTACCTTATGTGGCAAAGTCTTCAGTTCCAGGTGTTATCTTGCAGTTCATCAGAGAACTCATACTGGAGAGAAACCATATAAATGTGATGTGTGTGGACAGGCATTTACTCGCAAAGAAAGCCATGCAGTTCATCAGATCCTTCATTCTGGAGAGAAACCATATAAATGTGATGTATGTGGCCGTGGCTATACTCGAAGCACACAACTTGCAGTTCATCAGAGGGTTCATACTGGAGAGAAACCATATAAATGTGATGTATGTGGCAAAGCCTTTAGAGTAAATGGCAGCCTTACATCTCATCGGAAAATTCATTGCCGAGAGAAACCGTATAAATGTGATGTATGTGGCAAAGCCTTTAGTGTAAATGGAAGCCTTAGAACTCATCAGAAAATTCATACGGGAGAGAAACCATATAAATGTGATGTATGTGGCAAGGCCTTTAGAGTAAATGGAACCCTTACATCGCATCAGAAAATTCATACTGGAGAGAAACCATATAAATGTGATGTATGTGGCAAGGCCTTTAGTTTAAATGGAAGCCTTGCAACTCATCGGAAAATTCATACTGGAGAGAAACCATATAAATGTGATGTATGTGGCAAGGCCTTTAGTTTAAATGGAAGCCTCACATATCATCAGAAAATTCATTCCAACGAGAAACCATACAAATGTGATGTATGTGGCAAGGCCTTTAGAGTAAAAGGAAGTCTTACATCTCATCAGAAAATTCATACTGGATAGAAAGCATATAGATGTGATGTATGTGGCAAGGTCTTTAGTTTCAAAACAACCCTTGCATTTCATCAAAGAATTCGTACTGCAGAGAAACGTTACAAATTAACAATGGTGACAGAGGTTTCAGTGCACAGTAATCCTTATCTCTCCATGAGGCAGTTCATACAAGAGAAAAGCAGAAATGTATCTGGAGCAAAGTCTTCAATTCCAGCTGTTACTTTGCAGTTCATTGGAGAACTAATATTTGAGAGAAACCATGTAAACATGATATATGTGGCAAGGCCTTTAGTCAAACTGCATCCCTGGCAGTTCAGTGGATAATTCATATTGGAGAGAAAGCATATGAATGTGTTGTCTTAGGCAAGGCCTTTAGTCATATTGGTAAGCTTGCAGTTTATCCAAAAATCATACTGGAGAGAAACCATGTAAATGTTAGTGGCTGATGCTTTACTTGATGTGCACAACTTGGAATTCATCTGGAGATGAAATCATACTGGAGAGAAAACACATAAATATGATCTCAAAGTCAGGGCTTGTAATCTAAATGCAAACCTTAGCGTTCATCAGAGAATTCATGTTGGAGAAAAACTTAACAATTGAAACAATGGTGACAAATGTTTTAGTGGACAGTCAGTCTTAGCTCACCATCAGGGAGTTCATACAGGAGAGAAAGCATAGAAATGTGATGTGTGTGCTTTACTTGAAATGACCATCATGAGAAGCAGCAGATAATTCGTAGTCGAGAAAACTGTTACAGATGGAACAACTGTGAGAGATGTTTTAGTGCAAATGTAATGAGTATGGCAAAGCCTTTAATCTTAGTTCAGGCCTTATAATTCATCAGAGAATTCATACTGTATAGAAAGCCTAAAAATGAATATGGCAAAGTTTCTAGTTCACGTTCAGCCGTAACTAACCATTCGACAGTTCATACAGGAGAGAAGGCACATAAATGGGATTTATATGACAAAGCCTGCAGTCACAAGGAATGACTTTGCAGATCATCTGAGAATCAGTAGTGCAGTGAAAACTTAAAAATGTAGTGAATGAAGTAAAGTATATGAACTTTTGGGCCTTCAGAAAAGGTAAACTGGAGGAAAATTGCATGAATGTGGTAGATGTGTAAGGCTTTGATTTTGTATTCAGACCTAACTAATCCTAAGGTAATTAATGTGAATTAAAATCTTACTCAAGAAGTGCATGTGGTAAGTCTTTTGGAAGGTGTTCAGTTTTTTACAAAACATGAGAAAATACCTACTGGCAAGAATCCATACATTCAGAGCACAATCAGTCCCTCCATTGGAGGAAATCATATAAAAATAATGTCTTTGGCCAGGATTTCAAAAACAGGTGGATCATTCCCTTCATCAGGAAAATTCATTATTCCTGTAGGTGCCATTCCGGCCTAAATACATCAGGTGATGCATATTCGAGGGACCTTCCAAATGTTATCAATGTGGCCAGGTTTTTTGTTTATACCTTAAGCTTCTTGAGAATATTCACACTAGACAAAAACTATATCAGTGTAATAATAAATGTGGCAGGCTTTTTAGGCAACAATCTGAAGTCAGGCTTCAGTAAAGAACTACTTTTGTAGAGAACGCTGACAAGTGACATGAGTATGTAAACCTTAACTCGGGATCACATCTCACCATCCATCAGATCATCCATACTAGAGAGAACCTTACCAGTGTAGAATATGTGGCAAGGCTTTTAGGTATTCCCTGTATCTCAGTGTTCACCAAATACTTTATACTTAGAAATGCAAGTTTTATGGCAGATGTGACAATTACTGCTCACTCTTTAGGTATCTAAGAACATATATCCTGGAGATAAACTACTAATATTTGTGCAAAGTTATTGTGAAGAAACTTGAGTCAAAAGAACCAGAAAGGTATGCATGTATATCTGTTTCATCATTGATTGCTGCCATTTCTGTTGTACTGTTGTTTTTTTCAGAATGTATCATAAGTCTTGTGCTCTAATAAAATTTGTGTAATTTTCCCCATAACCCTGAATGGATCATGTTTCTTCCAACAGCACAGTTTTCACCATCTCAGTACTTCATAACAGAAACTAGCAATGCACCAAAGGCTCTCGAGGTTGAAAGAACATATGAGAATTTCTTTTCATGATTAAATCAAACAATAGACAATTTTGGGATTATATTTTAATAATTTGCTCTTGAATTATTCTTTCCATACTCTGTACATAATGGTGCAGTTATATTTCCTGAGTCCTCTTGTGCCAAAATGAAACTAATAGCATGCGCCTAATTTACATGAAGTGAAAATAGGAATAATAACTGCAAAAATTAGGAAATAAAAAATTTTGGAAATAAGGTTAAAAGTGAGCTGGGAGCATTCTGAAATAAATTTTTATTATTCACTTGTTATTGGTCATATAGTTGTGGCTCATGGGATATCTGCAAAGCATGTAGGAATTTCCCAGACCATGGATCTGTCCCATGTCTCCTTGGCAGGTGGATTCCTTACCACTGAGCACCAAGGAAGACCCAGAAATAGTTTACAATCCACACTATATGATGAGAATTTTTATTGTTTGATAAACTAGAAATTTCATATATTCAGTTCCCAACATGTTGGTTCTTGTTACTTTGCAGTCACTGAAAGAAGGTGGAACCACGCCCAAAGTTTGGTTTGGATATTGAGATAGATGAAGCCATACGTTGAAGTGTTATGAGAATAGTTAACTGCTGAAGCTTTCTAGTTGAATCATGGTAGACTTCCACGTTGTTCGGTTTAGTCGCTCAGTAGTGGCTGACTCTGCGACATGGACTGCAGCATGCCAGGATTCCCTGTCCATCACCAACACTTGGAGCTTGTCAAACTCATGGCCATCAAGTCGGTTGTGCCATCCAACCATCTCATCCTCTGACATCCCCTCCTCCTGCCTTCAGTCGTTCCCAGCATCAGAGTCTCTTCAAATGAGTCAGTTCTCATCAGGTAGCCACGAGTATTGGAGTTTCAGCTTCAGCATCAATCCTTCCAATGAATATTCAGGTCTGATTTCCTTTAGGATAGACTTGTTGGATCTCCTTGCATTCCAAGGGACTCACAAGAGTCTTCAACACCACAGTTCAAAAGCATCAATTCTTTGGTGTTCATTGTTCTTTATAGTCCAAATCTCACATCCATACATGACTACTGGAAAAACCATAGCTTTGACTAGACAGATCTTTGTTGGCAAAGTTATGTCTCTGCTTTTTAATATGCTGTTTAGGTTAGTCATAACTTTTCTTCCAGGAAGCAAGCGTCTGTTAGTTTCATGGCTGCAGTCACCATCTGCAGTTATTTTGGAGACCAGGAAAATAAAATCTGCCACTGTTTGCAATGTTTCCCCATCTATTTGCCATGACGTGATGGGACCAGATGCTATGATCTTAGTTTTCTGAATGTTGAGTTTAAGCCAGCTTTTTCACTCTCCTCTTTCACTTTGATCAAAAAGCTCTTTAATGCTTCGCTTTCTGACATAAGGCTGGTGTCATCTGCATATCTGAGATTACTGATATTTCTCCTGGCAATCGGAGAAGACAATGGCAATGCACTCCAGTACTCTTGCCTGGAAAACCCCATGGACGGAGGAGCCTGGTAGGCTGCAATCCATGGGGTCGTGAAGTGTCGGACACGACTGAGCAACTTCACTTTTCACTTTTCACTTTCATGCATCGGAGAAGAAAATCACTACCCACTCCAGTGTTCTTGCCTGGAGAATCCCAGGGACGGCGGAGCCTGGTGGGCTGCCATTTGTGGGGTCACACAGAGTCAGACACGACTGAAGCGACTTAGCAGCAGCAGCAGCAGCAGCACCAGGCAATCTTGATTCCAGCTTGTGCTTCATCCAGCCCAGGATTTCTCATGATGTAGTCTTCATATAAGTTAAGTAAACAGGGTGACAATATACAGTCTTCACGTACTCCTTTCCCTATTTGCAACCAGTCTGGTGTTCCCATGTCAAGTTCTAACTGTTGCTTCCTGACCTGCATACAGATTTCTCAAGAGGCGGGTCAGGTGGTCTGGTATTCCCATCTCTTGAAGAATTTTCCTGAGATTGTTGTGATCCACACAGTCAAAGGCTTTGGCATTGTCAGTAAAGCAGAAGTAGATATTTTTCTGGAACTCTCTTGCTTTTACAATGATCCAACAGTTAGGTTCAGTCGCTCAGTCATGTGCGACTCTGTGACCCCATGAACCGCAGCATGCAAGGCCTCCCTTTCCATCACCAGCTCCAGGAGTCTACCCAAACTGATGTCTATGAGTCGGTGATGCCATCCAACCATCTCATCCTGTGTCGTCCCCTTCTCCTCCTGTCCTCAATCTTTCCCAGCATCAGAGTCTTTTCAAATGAGTCAGCTCTTTGCATCAGGTGGCCAAAGTATTCGGAGTTTCAGCTTCAACATCAGTCCTTCCAATGAACACCCAGGACTGAACTCGCAATCCAAGGGACTGTCAAGATTCTTCTCCATCACCACAATCCAAAAGCACCATTTCTTTGGTCAACTCTGTTTTTGGACCGACTGTCACATCTCTACCTGCTACTGGAAAAACAATAGCTTTGACATTAGGGACCCTCGTTGGCAAATTGATGCTTTTGCTTTAAAATAGACTGTTTACTTTTATGATACCTTTCCTCTCAAAGAGCAGGCCGTCTTTTCATTTCCTGACTGTAGCCACCTTCAGCAGTGAGGCTCCGGCCTCCTCACCCTCCCACTGTCCCCACGCAGGACTGACCTCTCCAGCCCGCGCCCCTGACCGCTGGCTCCGCTCGGGCCCCGCCTCCAGGCCGCCACGCCATTTCACTGCGCGTGCGCACAGCGTCACACACCCGGAACCGGAGAGGGAGAGGGGAGGTCTCAGTCAAAAGTGAGTTTCTGTCTTTCCTGTCAAATTTTTTTCTGGTAGTTAGCTTTCCTCTGTAATGTGAGTAGCAAATTGATGCTTTTGCTTTAAAATAGACTGTTTACTTTTATGATACCTTTCCTCTCAAAGAGCAGGCCGTCTTTTCATTTCCTGACTGTAGCCACCTTCAGCAGTGAGGCTCCGGCCTCCTCACCCTCCCACTGTCCCCACGCAGGACTGACCTCTCCAGCCCGCGCCCCTGACCGCTGGCTCCGCTCGGGCCCCGCCTCCAGGCCGCCACGCCATTTCACTGCGCGTGCGCACAGCGTCACACACCCGGAACCGGAGAGGGAGAGGGGAGGTCTCAGTCAAAAGTGAGTTTCTGTCTTTCCTGTCAAATTTTTTTCTGGTAGTTAGCTTTCCTCTGTAATGTGAGTTGAGGGTCGCTACTGAACCTAAATTCTCGTCGCCGTCCCACCACCCCCAGCAAATTCACATGTCCCTGTGTGGCGAAGAGCGCCTCCGTTTTGCTTTAAACTCGCTCTGAAGCAGATGCCTGCGTTTGGTCTGAGACGCTTCTTTTCGCACCTCTTTCCTGCTTAAAACCAATTTCTGAGCTCAGTGACCCCTTTGCCCTTCCTGCACCACGTGAAATTATTTTGGGGGACGTGGGTTTATTCGCTCCGCGGTCCCCAGGCTCGCCCTCTCGACCCCTGGAGGCCATGCCGGCCCCCGCTCCCGGAGAGGCCCGGTTCTCTCCCACGTCCTGGGATTCTGGAGCGCCCGTCCCGCTCCTGAGACCCTCAGGCTCCGAGCCGTTCAGTCGTCGCGTCACATCAGGCCGGTAATTCTGCCCCTCAGGCATTCCTTCCTTAGAGCGTCACCTGGCCTCGTGTGGGGGGAGGTGGCCTGGGCCAGCCACGTGACACCAATGGTTCTGTGTCCCAAGTACATTTCAGCGGGTGAGGGCTTCATATTCAGTCGCCATCCTTGCAAATAGGAGACCAGGAGGGTTAGGAGAAGCAGAGAGAGCAACTCCGAAAGAATTAGAAATTGAAGAAAGCATGATGGAGAAACGATGGCAACGAAGAGGATTGGTGAGGAACTTGGGAAGAGATAGCAACATGAGAGAGCATAAGCCTTGAAGGTAATAGTGGGTAAAGGAGAGAAGTTTAGAGAACAGCAGGGTCTCCGGTAAGTTAAAGGTGTGCAACATAGGGCGGTGGTGTTGAGGCCAGGGATGCTGTCTAACCATCTAATCCTCTGCCGCCCTCTTCTATAGCCTTCAAGGGAGAAGGGCTGTAAATCAGCGGTCCCAAAGAGGGCGACAGTGGAGAGGCAGTTCACACAGAGACCCCGCAAAAGGGATACAAGATTTGGAAACTTGACCTACAGACAATATACTGCTGGCAGAGAAAGGGGACTACTAGTGAATGGAATCAGCAATGCATTTTATACTCCTGGGCTCCAAAATGACTGCAGACCATGACTGCAGCCATGAAATTAAAAGACACTTGCTCCTTGAAAGAAAAGCTATGACCAACCTAGACAGCATATTAAAACGTTGGAGACATTAATTTTCAGACGAAGGTTTATCTAGTCAAAGCTATAGTTTTTCCAGTAGTTATGTATGGATGTGAGAGTTGGATCATAAGGAAAGCTGAGCGCAGAATTGATGCTTTTGAATTGTGGTGTTGGTGTCTTTTGACTCTTGAGAGTTCCTTGGACTGCATGGAGATAAGACCACTCAATCCTAATGGAAATCAGTCCTGAATATTCATCTGAAGAATTGATGCTGAAGCTGAAGCTCCAGTACTTCAGCCAGTTGTTGCGAAGAGCTGACTCTTTAGAAAAGACCCTGATGCTGGGAAAGACTGAAGGCAGGAGGAGAAAGGGATTACAGAGGATGCGATGGTTGGATGGCATCACCGAGTGGGTGCATGTTGAGCAAATTCGGGAGTTGGTGAAGTGAAGTCGCTCAGTCGTATCCGACTCTTTGGGACCCCATGGACTGTAGCCTACTAGGCTTCTCTGTCCATGGGATTTTCCAGGCAAGGGTACTAGAGTAGGTTGCCATTTCCTTCTCCAGGGGATCTTCCTGACCCAGGAATTGAACCCAGGTCTCCTGCATTGCAGGCAGACGCTTTACCCTCTGAGCCACCAGGGAAGCCCAGGGAGTTGATGATGGACAGGGAAGCCTGGCATGCTGCAGTCCACAGGGTCACAAAGAGTCCAGTNCCTTCTCCAGGGGATCTTCCTGACCCAGGAATTGAACCCAGGTCTCCTGCATTGCAGGCAGACGCTTTACCCTCTGAGCCACCAGGGAAGCCCAGGGAGTTGATGATGGACAGGGAAGCCTGGCATGCTGCAGTCCACAGGGTCACAAAGAGTCCAGTGCTACTGAGCAGTTGAATTGAACTGAATGGTTCGAGGAGCTTAGAAAGAAATTGAGCTGAAACGAAGCATTGCACTTGGAGGTAGAGAGTTCGGAGGAAGGGAGGGCAGAGCTGGAAGAAGAAAGGCAGAAATACATGGAGATTTGGGGTTATCAGGGAGGTTGGAGAGTAAGCATCTTTATGGGGAACAAATGGCAGAGAGAGGCCAGATGGGAGTCAGGGAAGAAGTAGAGAGGAGGACAGGCACAGCAGGAGAGCAGAGGGGAAGAAGAAGGGAGACAGAGAAATAGGGAAACAGATAAACCAAATGAAGTGGAAACAACTAGTGTGCAGGTGGGGGAGGGGACTAGATCCAGAAGAGTGGATAAAGAATTAAGACGTGATGCATTGATTTTTAGCTTTACAGTCTAATAAAGTTAAATCTTCTTCCTTTAAATTATACAGAGGAGGATGATAATTTCTAAACTGTCTGTAAGGCTTCTGGGTGTTATAATTATTTGTATCGAAGGATAGCATCCATGTGCCGCGCCTCTTGAACTGGGAGCTAAGGCAGTGACTTGACTCACAGAGGTGGGTCACCTGCTTCCCTTTTCCTGGTGTGGAGTAGAGGTTGTGGGAGAGGAGAAGTGGTCCAAGAATTGACAAACTCTGTTACTACATGGTACCTTTTCAAGGAACTTTAAACATGTTCTTAGTGATGGTTTTCCTTTTTGCTTTCTCCTTTGTTTACATTTAATTCTTTTTGTAGCTTGGGTTAAATGTTAGTTCACTTGGTACCTACTTTTCTTTTCAACAACTATTTGCTTCTGATAAGATTTCGTGGTCTCCTATAATAAGTTCGAGGCATTCTTTTCTAAATATGCTATATTAACAATTTTTTCTTTCACTTTGCACCTGAATTATTCAATGAAAAAATTTTTAATAAGCTGATTAACTTTAGGTTTCTTGCATGTTTATTTCAGGCCCCTTTGCTGTCTTCTCTTTACGTTTTATCTTGGAAATGTTTTTTGGTAACTAATAAATAGTTATAGACTGTTTTGATGAGAACTTAGTAAGGATGTCAGTGATATTTTTTATTGAATCAAGACCTAATTTAAGCAGGCAGTATGATGGTCCATTTTCCTCTCTCTTATGTGGTCTACTGACAGGTGAGTTATGAGTTGATCTGATGATGTTTCCTCAAGTCCAGGTGAACAGCAGTGACCCCTGAAATGATGGCCAAATTGTGCGTGTGACTGTTTATGGCAGTTCTTGGAGGGAGTTGCCACTTGTCCTTAGAATTTGAAATGCATCAGTCTCCACAATGCAACAAGGACAATAGTAGGATAGAGGCAGGAACATAGGCTGAGTCAGAGAGACAGTCATGAGCTGTCTTCTGTGAACAAGGGTCAATATGAAGCGACGCCTCCCACCTCCACTGGCTTCCCCATGTCCTCAGGGCAGCATCCTGACTCCTCAGGTGGCTCTACAGCCCTTTGTCATCCTCAGGTCACTGCCAGTGTCTTCAGCCTCATCCTGGAAGCTGACTCTGTTCTCATGTCCTCATGGTCTGTCTGTTCTGGTCACATTCACTTAGTCCTTGTTCATAGACACTAAAACCTTCTCTGTCTCAGTTCTTAGTTTTTTCTTCTACTTTTGGTCATACATTACTGTGGCTCTTGCTTTTTCTGTTCCTTCAGGTCTAGGCCAGAGAGGTCTCCCCATCTCCCTGATAGTTGCTGTCACATTAACCAGATTTACTGCTTCTATATTAATCACATTCATCAGAGATGCCCTTCTTCCTTAATTATTTGTAATCTTTTCTCTTTTCCCTTCACTGAAGGATGCCCCGTATTCCTCTTCCTCCCAAGATCTTGCAGCATCTCACTCTGGGGGTGAGGACTGGGAATGTGGGTTCAGCTGAAGAATTCTCAGAGGAGACAGAGGGCACAGGGTAGGTGATGATGGTTGCTATAACTGTTCTAGACATTTCAAGTCTAATTGATCCTTACCCCATGTGTTCACTTAATTACTCAATTAAAAAAAGATGTGAGGAATCCTGAAACGCCTGATAGATCTAGTGTCTTGAAGTGTCACTTTGTTTTAGTCTGCTGTGTCTGCTCACTGCAGCCCCCAGGTCTTCTAACCTCTGTCCATCCAGGGACCGTCTGCCATCTTGGACAGCAGCTTTGCCTTCTAGCAGTTCATCTACTCAGAGCGGGGGATGCTGAGTTTACTGTGGTTAGAGTGGCCAGAAGGTATGGAGGTTAAATGTATATGAAGGAGACATCTCCCCATCTGACAACCGCACACCCCCTTAATGACCTGAGGTGTCTGGCAGTGAGCTGTGAGCACAGAGAAGGGGAGCCAGTGAGATGGGACCTCTCTCTTGTGACACGGTCCAACCACCCCTCAACTGCATAAAGTCTGCCGTTGCTGACAGGTTTTCCCAAGAGGACCAGGTTTTTGGTCTCTTTTCTGAATGCTCCGTGTTCTTGATTTACAGCTTGGGCACATTTCTGTTGCATTGCCCATGCCCAGTAGTCTCTGCTTTTTAACCCTCTTGTTCAGTCATGCCCGGAGAAGAGGCAGTGAAAAGGGTGTTGGGTCAGCTGAGGTGCCCCCTGCTGCTGTGTACATGAGGCCTCACCAGGAGGGGAGTGTGATGCCAGGGAAAGTGTGGGAAAGTGCCCGTGTTGGACTCTGTGCTGGAGTTGACTGTCCTGCGTCCCTCCTGAGACAGCATGTGACAGAGAACTGTCTGTTCCACATGGTGAGGTCCTCCCCATGTGCGTGGTTGGGACACGGGAAGGCGCTATGTTGACTCTTAGCATTAAACAGCATGTTTTCCACTTTCTTGACACCCCTCTGAAGCCTCCTGTTGCCTGAGGACGCTCAGAAGAGGAGGAAGAGGTGAAAACAGTCAGGAATGGCTCTTTCTCAAGTAAGATCATATTCTCAGTGGATTCTCAGTCTGTCCTGCCTGAAATACCGTCTTTGGACTCGCCAATCTTGTCTGACTCTGGAGTATCCTGTCTCACACATTTAAATGCACACTCACCAGAGACCTTCCCTCAGGGTCTGTCATCCTCACTTAGATCCCGTCTCCCCATGACCCAGTGACCTGGACCTTGTGAGGAGGTTCCCCTGGGCACCGTCCTGGGCAGGGCTTCATACCCACGGGTTGGAGACGGGGTCTCAGCGCTGTTGGGCAGCAGGGATTGCTTAGGGCCCATCTGAATGTGCTGTCTGCTCTCTGTCAACCAAGGTAAGGAAGCTGCAGGTGGATGTCAGGTATTAACATGCATAGTACGTTGTAAAATAAGGATAGAGCCCACTAAGGGGAAATCAGTCGTGACTTTGTGTAGTACATTTAAAAGTAATTGAGCCTCCTTGAAAATCTTAAGGATTTGGGAATGGAATGAAAAGTTTAGAAAGAAACTTCAGGGCTAGGTATGTTCTATTATACCATCTAATTGAAACTATGAAATCAACATTTTTTTTTTAAGTTTATTTTCTGGCCACATGATGCAGCTAGTGGAGTCAGTTCCCTGAGTAGGAATTGAACCTGGAACCCTGCAATAGAATATGAGTACTTAACCACTTGACCTCCAGGAAATTCCCCAACTTTCCTAATCTCAATGTAATATTTTGTTAATGGAATAAAAAGATAAACTTTGGCTTTTGTTAATAACCAGATACCTAACATTAAGGATTAAATCATATTACTGTGTTTTAAATATATGTATTTGCTGTACTGGCTCTTCATTGCTGCAGTGGCTTTTATCCATTTCTGTGTGGTGGCCACTCTCTAGTTGCAGCATGTGGGCATTGTTGGGGCTTCTCTTGTCTTGCAGCATAGGCTCTAGAGGAGGCTGGCTTCAGTAGTTTCACCTTCTGGGTTCTAGAGCCTGGCTCAGAAATTGAGGCTCATGGGCTTAGTTACCCTTTGGCGTATGGGATTGTACTGGAGCAGGGATCAAAGCCCTGTCTCTTGCACTGACCAATGGGTCCTTTACCACTTTGCTACCAGGGAAGCCCTCATATTTTTAAATATAGTTATTTTATAGAGGTTCTAGTTAAAGTCTTTTGTATATTACTTTATGCTTACACTACTTTTTATTGTTTTGAACTAGTAGAAAATAATGTTGAGGACTCCTCCTAGTACAGTGGAGAAGAATGTGCCTGCCAGTCTAGGGTGTACGGTTCCACCCCAGGTCCAGGAAGATCCCTCAAAGCAACTAAGCCCATGCGGCACAACTACTGAGCCTGTGCTCTAGAGCCCGGGACCATAACTCCTGAAGCCCGCACACTCTAGACCCTGTGCTCCAAAACAAGAGAAGGCACTGCAGTGAGAAGGCCGTGCACTGCAGCCTCAACTGGAGAAAACCTGCTCATAGCAGTGTTCTGTGTGGCAAGGGCTTTAATCAATCTGTAAAGCTTGCAGTTCATCAGAGATATCATACTGGGGAGAAACCCCGTAAATGTGTGTGTGGAAAGGACTTCAGTCAAACTTCAAGCTGTGCAGTTCATGGAAGAATTTTTACTGGGGAGAAACCTGACAAATGTAACAGTTGTGACAAACGTTTTATTGCACAGTCTTCCTTAACTCGCCATCAGGCAGTCCCTATAGGAGAGAAAGCATAGAAATGTAATTTGGTGGAGGAGTCTTCAGTTCCAGCTCTTACTTTGCAGTTCATCAGAGAATTCATACCGGAGAGAAACCATGTAAATGTGATATATGTTGCAAGGGTTTTAGTTATATTGGAAAATTTGTAGTTTATTGAGGAAGTCATACTGGAGAGGAACCATATAAATGAGATCTCAGGGGAAAGTCCTTTAATCTAAATGCAAACCTTGCAGTGCATCGTAGAATTCATACTGGGGAGAAACCTTAGAAATGTAACAATTGTACCAAACATATTAGTGAACAGTCAGCTTTAACTCACCGCCATGAAGTTCATGTAGGAGAGAAAGCGTAGAAATGTGATAGATGTGGCCAGTGCTATATTTGAAATGACCATAGGTAATTCATAGTGGACAAAAATGTTAAGAATGGAACAATTGTGAGACACATTTAGTGCAAATATAATGAGTATGGCAAAGCCTTTTATCTGAGTTCAGGCCTTATAATTCATCAGAGAATTCATACTGTATAGAATGCATTCAAATTTGGCAGCTTTTAGTGCTTGCTCAGCCTTAACTGACCGTTAGGTGGTTCCTAGAGGAGAGAAACCACATAAATGTAATTTATGTGACAAACCCTTCAGTCACAAGGAATGGCTTTGCAGATCATCTGAGAAAAAGTTTAGAAAGAAACTTCAGGGCTAGGTATGTTCTATTATACCATCTAATTGAAACTATGAAATCAACATTTTTTTTTTAAGTTTATTTTCTGGCCACATGATGCAGCTAGTGGAGTCTTAGTTCCCTGAGTAGGAATTGAACCTGGAACCCTGCAATAGAATATGAGTACTTAACCACTTGACCTCCAGGAAATTCCCCAACTTTCCTAATCTCAATGTAATATTTTGTTAATGGAATAAAAAGATAAACTTTGGCTTTTGTTAATAACCAGATACCTAACATTAAGGATTAAATCATATTACTGTGTTTTAAATATATGTATTTGCTGTACTGGCTCTTCATTGCTGCAGTGGCTTTTATCCATTTCTGTGTGGTGGCCACTCTCTAGTTGCAGCATGTGGGCATTGTTGGGGCTTCTCTTGTCTTGCAGCATAGGCTCTAGAGGAGGCTGGCTTCAGTAGTTTCACCTTCTGGGTTCTAGAGCCTGGCTCAGAAATTGAGGCTCATGGGCTTAGTTACCCTTTGGCGTATGGGATTGTACTGGAGCAGGGATCAAAGCCCTGTCTCTTGCACTGACCAATGGGTCCTTTACCACTTTGCTACCAGGGAAGCCCTCATATTTTTAAATATAGTTATTTTATAGAGGTTCTAGTTAAAGTCTTTTGTATATTACTTTATGCTTACACTACTTTTTATTGTTTTGAACTAGTAGAAAATAATGTTGAGGACTCCTCCTAGTACAGTGGAGAAGAATGTGCCTGCCAGTCTAGGGTGTACGGTTCCACCCCAGGTCCAGGAAGATCCCTCAAAGCAACTAAGCCCATGCGGCACAACTACTGAGCCTGTGCTCTAGAGCCCGGGACCATAACTCCTGAAGCCCGCACACTCTAGACCCTGTGCTCCAAAACAAGAGAAGGCACTGCAGTGAGAAGGCCGTGCACTGCAGCCTCAACTGGAGAAAACCTGCTCATAGCAGTGTTCTGTGTGGCAAGGGCTTTAATCAATCTGTAAAGCTTGCAGTTCATCAGAGATATCATACTGGGGAGAAACCCCGTAAATGTGTGTGTGGAAAGGACTTCAGTCAAACTTCAAGCTGTGCAGTTCATGGAAGAATTTTTACTGGGGAGAAACCTGACAAATGTAACAGTTGTGACAAACGTTTTATTGCACAGTCTTCCTTAACTCGCCATCAGGCAGTCCCTATAGGAGAGAAAGCATAGAAATGTAATTTGGTGGAGGAGTCTTCAGTTCCAGCTCTTACTTTGCAGTTCATCAGAGAATTCATACCGGAGAGAAACCATGTAAATGTGATATATGTTGCAAGGGTTTTAGTTATATTGGAAAATTTGTAGTTTATTGAGGAAGTCATACTGGAGAGGAACCATATAAATGAGATCTCAGGGGAAAGTCCTTTAATCTAAATGCAAACCTTGCAGTGCATCGTAGAATTCATACTGGGGAGAAACCTTAGAAATGTAACAATTGTACCAAACATATTAGTGAACAGTCAGCTTTAACTCACCGCCATGAAGTTCATGTAGGAGAGAAAGCGTAGAAATGTGATAGATGTGGCCAGTGCTATATTTGAAATGACCATAGGTAATTCATAGTGGACAAAAATGTTAAGAATGGAACAATTGTGAGACACATTTAGTGCAAATATAATGAGTATGGCAAAGCCTTTTATCTGAGTTCAGGCCTTATAATTCATCAGAGAATTCATACTGTATAGAATGCATTCAAATTTGGCAGCTTTTAGTGCTTGCTCAGCCTTAACTGACCGTTAGGTGGTTCCTAGAGGAGAGAAACCACATAAATGTAATTTATGTGACAAACCCTTCAGTCACAAGGAATGGCTTTGCAGATCATCTGAGAATCCATATGGCAATGAAAACTTACAAGTGTAGTAAATGCAGTAAAGTATATCCACTTTTTGATACTCAGAAAAGTCAAACTGCAGGAAAACCACATGAAATGTGCTAGGTGTGGCAAAGCTTTGATTCTGTGTTCAGACGTAACTAACCATGAGATAATTAATTAGAATTGAAGTCTTTCCCACGTAGTCCATGTGTTATTTGTTTCGGAAGCCATTTTGTTTTTACAAAATTCATACTGGTGAGAAGCCATACATTTAGAGCGCAGTCAATCCCTCCAGTCTAGATTGGAGGGAATCATAAATATAATGCATGTAGTCAGAGCTTCAGTAACGTGCTGATCATTCCCATCATCAGATTATTATAATATAGAGAGACCTTCAAGTGTACAAGGGTGGCAAATCCTTCAGTTGGCATTCAGGCCTGAAAAGACATCAGGTGATCCATACTGG
Organism: Oreotragus oreotragus; assembly: GCA_006410675.1. Taxonomy (NCBI): domain Eukaryota; kingdom Metazoa; phylum Chordata; class Mammalia; order Artiodactyla; family Bovidae; genus Oreotragus; species Oreotragus oreotragus. The sequence continues at coordinate 7,307 of SJYX01017493.1, read as the reverse complement.
AGAGACCATACGAATGTAATCAATGTGGCCAGGCTTTTCAGGTGTTTACACCTTTGGCTTCTTGAGATCATTCCCTAGGTAGAAGCTATGTCAATGAAAAGAGTTCATCAGGGGTTTTAGACAACAGTCTGAAGTCAGGATTCCATAAAGAACTCATTCTGGAGAGAAAGCTTACAAGTGACATGAGTGTGTAGAACCTTTACCTCAGGGTCACACCTTACCAACCATCAGATGGTCCATCCTAGCGAGAACCTTGCTAGTGTACAGAATGTGGCAAGGCCTTCAGGTACTGCTTCAAACTCATGGTTCACCAAACACTTTATACTTAGGAATGCAATGACTATGATAGCTTTCAAAATTGCGTCTCACTCTTTAGGTATTCGGAAATTATATATGCCTTTTCAATACAATGTCTGGTTTTATCATAACTTTCCTTGCAAGGAGCAGGCCTGTTTTAATATTCCGGTTGCAGTCACCTTCAGAGGTAATTACAGTAATGAATTGTTTCTCCCCACTGCCCCGCCCCGCCCACTGCGCCCGAAGGCCCGGAACCCCACGCCCTGAAGCTGCTCCTATCACTTCCGCAGTCCCCACGCGTGTTCGTCTTCGCTCACCACCCCGCCCCCCGACGACCAGGCATCGCTGAGTCCCCGCCCCCAGGCCGCTCCGCCCTTTCACTGCGCCTAGGCGCAGCATCCCGCAAACCAGGAAGCGGAGCGCGGGGACTGTCAGCTCAGCGTGAGTTTCTCTCTTTCTAATTAAACCTGCGGTCTGCTGCCTCCTTTCCTCCGTACCAGGAGCCTCAGGTTCGCTAGTGACTTTCAGTCCCTGCGCCCGTCCCACCATCCCCAGCAAGTTCAGACGTCTTGGTGAGCGGCAAAGGGGCGCCTCCATTTTGCTTTAAAGTCGCTCTGAAGCCACTTCCAGCTTTTGGTCCACAGAGATGCTGCGTTTCGCACCTCTTTCCTGCTCCAAACTATTTACTGACCTCACTGACCCCTCTGCTTTTCCTACACCGCATACAATTCTCTTCGGCGAGGTGGGTTTATTAGCTCCGCGGCCCCAGCCTTGTCCTCTCGGCCCCTAGCCGCGCTGACCACCCCTGTCTCCGGTCCTGGGATTCTGGAGAGCCCACCCCGCTGCTGAGACCCCTTCCCTCCCAGTCCCTCTCACTTCAAGCCTCCTCAGGCGGACCCTTCCGCCCCACAGGTCTTGCCTTCATAGTGACGCCCTGACCCGTGTTGGGGAGGCGACTTGCGCCAGTCAGGTGACACCTGAGGTTCTTCTGTCCCAAATTCCACCTGTTGCAGTTTGGCTCTTGCGGGAACCGGGCTTCTTATTCAGTCGCCATTCTTTCAAATAGGAGGCCAGGGGGGGATCCGAAGCAGCAGAGACAGCGCCTCCTAGAGAAATATTTAATTGAGAAAAGGATGAGGGAAAAGGGATGGCAATGAAGAGGACTGTGAGGAACTTGTGAAGAGACAACAGCATGAAAAAGAATCGGCCTTGAAGGTAGCGGTTAGGGAAAAAGTTTAGAGAAAAGCAGAATTTCCTGAGAATTAAAGGTGAGCAAGATAGGGAGGTAGTGGTGTTCCTTCTGAGTCTTTCAGTTCAGTTCAGTCACTCAGTCGTGTCCGACACTTTGCGACCCCATGAATCAAAGCACGCCAGGCCTCCCTGTCCATCACCAACTCCCGGAGTTCACTCAGACTTGCGTCAATTGAGTCAGTGATGCCATCCAGCCATCTCATCCTCTGTCGTCCCCTTCTCTACCTGCCCCCAATCCCTCCCAGCATCAGAGTCTTTTCAAATGAGTCAACTCTTCGCATGAGGTGGCCAAAGTACTGGAGTTTCAGCTTTAGCATCATTCCTTCCAAAGAAATCCCAGGGCTGATCTCCTGAATGGACTGGCTGGATCTGCTTGCAGTCCAAGGGACTCTCAAGAGTCTTCACCAACACATTTCAAAAGCATCAATTCTTTGGCACTCAGCCTTCTTTACAGTCCAACTCTCACATCCATATATGACCACAGGAAAAACAGCCTTGACTAGACAGACCTTAGTCAGCAAAGTAATGTCTCTGCTTTTGAATATACTATCTAGGTTGGTCATAACTTTTCTTCC
>SJYX01017492.1:0-14624 GCA_006410675.1 Oreotragus oreotragus | reverse complement strand
GTTCACTGGAAGGACTGATGCTGAAGCTGAAACTCCAGTACTTTAGCCATCTGATGCGAAGAGCTGACTCATTTGAAAAGACCCTGATGCTGGGAAAGATTGAGGGCAGGAGGAGAAGGGGACGACAGAGCATGAGATGGTTGGATGGCATCACCGACTTGATGGACACAGGTTTGGGTGAACTCCAGGAGTTGGTGATGCACAGGGAGGCCTGGCATGCTATGGTTCATGGGGTCGTGAAGAGTTGGACACGACTAAGCGACTGAACTGAACTGACATCGAAACCATAGACACGGGGGGAAAAGATAAAATGATTAATTAAAAAAAAAAAAGGTGGAGTTTGTATTTCACTGCGACTTAGAGAAAAAACAAGACAGAGAGCCCTTAATCACTGTTTCTTTTGTGGTTGTTTTCCAAGTGTGGCAGGGAATGCAGATGCCAAGTTGAGGTCCTGAAATCCATACATAAATGTGTTTTCTTGAAGTCAGTCGTTGGATCCTGTGCCCTGGTTTTTATTAACAATTGCTTGGGGTATGGCAGGATGGTGCCAACGAGAGGGAAGCTGGGATGTACTCTGGATGCAAGTGGGTCCCAGCTGCCTAGAGTTCTTGACAACGTGCGCTCCAATGCAGGAAGTTTAGCTGGAGCCTGGGACTCTGCGGTTCTAGCCAACTTCCAGGGGCTGACAGATACCACTTAGTCTGCGGACCACACTTTGAGAAGCAAGGATTTCAAGTGATGGTTCTCAGACTTCAGCCTATAGCATCATTCCATGGGGAATCTGTTAGCACAGAAGCTGCTAAGCGCCACCCCTGAGTTTTAGATTCAGTGGGTCTGGGAACATTCTCTGGAGGAGGAAATGGCAACTCCACTCCAGTATCCTTGCCTGGAGAATCCGACGGACAGAGGAGCTTGGTGGGCTTCAGTTCATAGGGTCTCAAAGAATTGGACACGACTGAAGTGACTTAGCACCCACGCATGGGACTGGGATGGGACTTAAGAATTTGTATTTCTAACCAGTTCCCAGGCGATGCTTCCGTCACGGGTCTGGGCAGCATATCTGAGAAGTGCTGAGGCAGAGAGTCTGAGGCCTGGAATCAGGCCACCTGGGTTCACACGGCAACTTCACCAGGATGTGACTCTGCATAAGCGATACTGAGCCCTTCTGTACCAGAGTCTCCCCACTCGGAAAAGGAGCAGAGCAGGGCCCACTCCATGGGGAGCAAGCATGACGATCCACACGAGGGCCTCAGTATCATTAGCTCTTTTTTTACCATGACTGCTGTTTCTTGTGTCATCCGTATCTCGGGTGTCACACAGCCTTCCGTCCTCAGGAAATACAGATGTGAAGGGAAATCCCCGTGAAACCGCAGGAGCCTCACTTCTGTGAAACACCCTGTTGTCTCTCTGGATCTTTGCTACATAACATGTCAGCTCTAAGTTTTAAACGAAGCGCTAATTAACTCTGCAATTAAAGATTATTTATTTATTTATCTGGCTGTGCTGGGCCTCTGTCTCCTTGCGGCGAGGGGGGCTGCTCTCTGGTTGTGGGTCGAGAGCGGCTCGCTGCGGTGGCGCTTAGCTGTGGAGTTCAGACTCTTGGCACGGGCTTCAGCGGCTGCGGCTCCCGGACTCTAGACCACAGGCTTGGAAGCTGTGGCTCACCAGCTTAGTTGCTCCGTGGCGTGTGGGCTCTTTCCAGACCAGGGATGAAACCAGAGTCCCGAGGATTGGCAGGCGATTCTTAACCACTGGACCATCAGGAAGTCCCAATGTTGCAATTCTGACCCCTATCACTCATCTCAAATAGACGGGGAAACAATGGAAACAGTGAGAGACTTTATTTTGGGGGGCTCCAAAATCATGGCAGATGGTGACTGCAGCTGTGAAATTAAAAGATGCTTGCTCCTTGAAGAACCTATGATCAACCTAGACAGCATATTAAAAAGCAGAGACGTTACTTTGCCTACAAAGGTACATCGTCAAGGCTGTCGTTTTTTCAGTAGTCATGTATGGATGTGAGAGTTGGACTGTGAAGAAAGCTGAGCACTGAAGAATTGAAGCTTTTGAACTGCAGTGTTGGAGAAGGCTCTTGAGAGTCCCCTGGACTGTAAGAAGATCCATCCAACCCATCCATCCTAAAGGAAATCAGTCCTGAATATTCACTGGAAGGAATGATGCTGAAGCTGAAATTCCAAGACTTTGGTCACCTGATGCAAAGAACTGACTGACTGGAAAAGACCCTGATGCTAGAAAAGATTGAAAGCAGGAGGAGAAGGGGACGACAGAGGATGAGAGGTTGGATGGCATCACTGACTCAATGGACATGAGTTTGAGCAAGCTCCAGGATTTGGTGATATACAGGGAGGACTAGCGTGCTGCAATTCATGAGGTCGCAAAGAGTCGGACATGACTGATCATTCTTCTCTGCTCTTCCTGCCTGTCTTCATTTTGCTGCATTCCAACTAACACCTGGTTCTTGAAATGTTGCTCAAGTTTGCACTTCCGTGTGGCCCCTCAGCTGTTCCAAGCGCCCCTTTCCTCCTCTCCGAGTCTTGGTCCAAACAGCTTTCATGTCTAGAACCTCCTTCTGTGGTTCTGCACACACAAGGAATCCATCTGGTTCCTGAAACGTTGCTCAAGTTTGATTCTCTTCGGGAAGTTTTCTGTGATTAACTCTCTCATCCTTAAACCAACTGCACAGTTTCAGCCTGGGCTTTCTCCACCCATACCCCACTGCAGGCTCACACTGCTTTCTCATCTCCTGTGTCCAGGCTTCGAGCTCTGGGGCAGCAGGAGGGCCTAACCAGTCTTTCACAAACCCGCTACAGGAAGAACAACGGGCAGCCGGGCGTTAGCGTGTGAGAAATCGCTTGGCACGTTTAAAACCAGCATTCACCTGGGGGTGGCCTCAGCTGCACAGGTACTTTATGAAGATGTCTGTATAGACGACGGGATGGCTGGACAGCGTCACCAGCTCAACGGAGATGAGTCTGAGTAGGCCCGGGAGCTGGTGATGGACAGGCAGGCCTGGCGTGCTGTGGTCCATGGGCCCCAAAGAGTCACGGACGACTGAGCAACTGAACTGCACTGCACTGAACTGTACAGACCGAGGCAATCACCTTCCGTGGGGAGAGGCTTCCACCCAAACCGAGCATCTGGAGATCGGGGAGCCTCTGATGAGACAAGGTGTGGGGGTGCTTTGGCTCACACCCGTGACCAGAGGCAAAGAGCTACTGGGCAGAGGGAGAGTTAGCTAGTAAGGTGATTTTTTGGGGGGTGGGGGTGGGGGTGGGGGCTGCACTTTGCAGAATGTGGGATCTTAGTTCCCGGACCAGAGATCGAACCCGTGCCTCCTGCACTGGAAAGGCAGAGTCTTAAGCACTGGAGCTCCAGGGAAGCCCCCTAGCGAGTCTCTGTGCAAACTGAATATTTGTAAAGAATGGATTTTAGGTTCATATGCTGCTTCCAATGTTTTTCCTGAAAAAATATTCTGAGCGTGTGGGAGGCCAACACTTGGGGTGAAACTTGTTCTTCTATATTATTGCCTAGTTATACTCCCCAAACATAACTCTTATGGCACATAAATAACCAAGCCCAAAGCCTGCTGCCCTCATCAGCCTGCACTGGGGGCTCAACAGTTCTCATCAGACGAGGAGACCTCTGGCTGGGGGCAGCTGCTGGGCAAGACAGGGCCAGGGCGGTGTGTGCACCAGGCCGAGGAGGCCCAGCTCAGCTCCTCCTACCCTCAAACACGAGTGCATCTTCTCAGAAAGAGGGCGATGGCATAAACCCGCTAGGACAAAGACTAATGCTAAATGAGAAATGGATACACTGCAGAGAACTGGCCAACGCAGTTAAGTACCTGATGGAGAAGGAAAGGGCAACCCACTCCAGGATTCTTGCCTACAACTTAGCGATTAAAACAACGAGTATGTGGACTACTTGCCCCTCCAAAAAAAAAAAGCGCCCGTGGCAACAAGAGCACATACTCTGGGGCAGAAGCCAGGCGGACGGTGCCCTGCACACCTATGGGCCACACAAGGGCAGGAAGAGCACACACACACATTTGAGGACAAGAACACGGAGGTCGCCTGCCAAGGTCATCCCGTCGGCCAGGGGAGCGGGGAGGGGGTCTACTTGAAACACAGCCCCGTCTGCTGAGACACTGGGCCTTCTGCGGCCCCGATGACCGTGAACACACACGTGTCACATTACAAGGGAATAAACTGCAGGCAGCTAACGTATAACGACTTCAATCCCGTCACTGAACTTCTGGAGGTGCTGTCACAATACCAGACACGAGCTGAACCGCCCAGCCCCTGAATAGACTGGAGGCAGAGGTTTGCTCTCCACCAAAGCATCTCGCTTTGTCTGAGGAAGGAGAGGGGAGCAGGGTGCTGGGCTCCCGGTGAGGCTGCGAGGTCATAGCACCCTTCGGCGCTGCCTTCCCAGACCCTGCTTCTCCTCCTGGGCCTGGAGATGCCTCTCCTTAAGGCCTCTGCTTGGTGGCCGCTGACGGAGGAGCGTGGGGTGGCTGGAGACAAGGATGCTGTCTGCCCAAAGTACACGTCCTGCGGCAGCAGCTGCTGGGTCTACAGGGAAGACCTGATGCTGAATCTTTTAATTAGAACAAATTATGCTAAAATTAGTCTAAAATCCTGTCTGATAGATGGCACAGTACAGTGGGGATTCCTTTAAATACCGGTGAACAGGCCACAGACAAAAGTGCCACAGGCAAAGCATGCTGCGGTAAGCGGGGTCTCGATGCTGCATAAATCATGCGCTCACACATATGTCAAGATGGGTTCCCGGGAGCACATCTGTTTCCCAAGAAGATGTCCACACTTGGAGGGAAAAAAAAAAAGCAAGAGGGAAGACTCTCCTAAACTTAAGAGGATATACCAGGAACCTGGGACAACGGATAAGGAGGAAGAATTATGTGCTTTGATTTGATGCCAAAAAAGTGAAGCCTAACCACCAACAGTGCACACTGATGATGGAACGTGAAGGCCATGTCGTGGCGGGCCGTGTGAGCAGGGGCACAACCTCTCCCAAAGCCTCAGTTTCCCAATCTGTCAAGTGGGGCGAACCTCGGCCGCGTCCCCGCACCGGAGCGGGACACGAGGTGACGTGGGTGAGGCGGCCGATCGAGGACGCAACTGCTCCACAGGTGGACAGCGTGATGCCGGCGGCAGGGCGGCCGTGCTCACAGCAGAGCGTCGCCTCCAGCCTCTGGTTGACAACCGAGGACCGCGAGGCGGCCCGGGTCCGCGGGGCCGTGCCTCTCTCTTACCACTGCTGACGGCTGAGTTTGCAATGACCGTAGCCTCGCTCCACTGGTCGGCACTGGAGACAGAGTAGGACCGCTGCTGCATGCCGTCCGCTCGGCTGGTGAAGGAGCCCAGGCTGACGCCGCTTGCCATCTGAGACCCAGGCGCACTAGTGACATTCCCTAGGAATAAACAAGTCAGGTGAACACCAGTGCGCACTGCACACCCGAAGCCGGCACGAGTTAGTCTGGGGGCTACGCGCCTGCGCACCGTGGACCTGACGCCGCGCGCCCTGGCGTCCAGATTCACGAAAAGGAGTGGCAGCACGTGAAACAACAACGTTCCAGAGGAAGACGGCGAAGCAAGCGTCACGGTGCGCAACAAAGGAACCCGAGGCTTCAGGAGGCTGCGACCACCGCAGGCCAAGACAAAGACGTGCACCGCCAGCTCTAGGCGGAGCAGCGGTGAAGACAGGAGACCCACTTTTGGGGAAAAAACAACTACTCCCGGTGGGGCCTCCCTGGTGGCGCAAGGGTCAAGAATCCACCTGCCAACGAATTAGCCTTGGATCGATGCCTGGAAGATCCCCGGGAGAAGGAATCCAGTCCAGCATTCTTGGCTGGAGAATTCCACGGGCAGAGGAGCCTGGCGGGCTACAGTCCAAGGGGTCGCAGAGTTGGTCACGGCTGAGCGACTGACAACAAGGATATTCCTAGCAGGCCAGTGGGACAAGGCGGGTCCTGGAAGAGTCCTGCTGCGTCAGTGTTTCGGTGCAAGCGAAAACTATCGCCAGTCGGATTCCGCTGTCTGGTGCCAGAGAGTTATTCTCGTGGGACAGCTATATTTAGGGTCAGCGCAAATCACAGTTCCTAGATGCGACACGGGTGGCAGAGTCAGGCTCTTAAACCAGATAAGTTTACTCTTCGCCTTGAAAAGAGACTACACAGAGGGAAAATAATCTTGGCAACTTCACAGCATGCAGTGCGGTGGAAAAACGGTTCCATTGTATACTTAATGATTTGAATCAGTTGCTCAACATCAGAGCGAATTATTATCTGGTCACCAGGATTTCAAACTCAAAAATATAATTAAGCGCCTTTCTCTAAAGCTCAGCCAATCACACCTTGCTGCTAGCAAGTTCGTTGCATCTGTAAGGAGATCTTTGAAGGTATTAAACAGTTTCTTTTGATTTTTAAACATTCCTCTCTCTTTTTAAGTTTAGAACCAATTAAGTTCTAAATTGTTTCCATAGAAGGTTTTCATAGCGCATGATTTTAAAAACATAGAGCATACTAGTAGTTCCCAAATCTGGCCAATTACCAGAATTACCCATAGAGCTTTTTAAAAAATAGCAGCTGCAAAAAAAATTCAAATTTTGATTCCAATGGTCTGGCAGGTAGAGCTCAAGGGAACACACATTTCTCAGAAGGACTTTGGCAGTCCTGGTGAGCAGTGAAGAGGCGGAAACCAGGGCCCAGCCACAAACAAGGCCCTCACTGTCATTGCATGAAGCGGAAAGATCCTGCTCTTAAAAATATATTTCTGCCTTAAAAAACAATGCCAGCTCTATGCTGCCGTGGAAGCTGGTGCATCTCGAATATCGCAAGAGAAATGAAAACTACAGTGGAAGCTCTTCAGCAGCCAGGACACTGAGACCACAGGTGCTCCTGAGAAGTGCACCCACCCCGGCTCCTCGGCCGGGCTTTGGGGATCTGCAGCCAGCCAGCTCCCAACCTCCCTCCTGGCTCGGACGTCCTGATTCTAGGACTTGCTCAAGCCCCAGGAACGTGGAGAGTCTCATGTCCTGAATGACAGTGTCAAACCAGCGCTGGCGCCCGCTCCAGCCCCGTCCTCACGGCAGCCCCCCGGGGCGGCAGGGGGCCAGGTGTGCCAGGCTCAGCGAGGCGCTGCGGAGGGCCACCGCACACGCTCCTCAGGGTCTTCTCCACCTGCCATCACTTAGGGAGTGGTCCTTGGGTGCCCTCTGGCCAGATCCCGGCACGACGGGGCAGTGTGGCAGCAGGGCGAGCACGCCTTGGAGCTGAGCGGGTGCTCCCCTTGGGCGGCTCGGCAGGGGCTCCCCTGGGCTGACACCTGAGTCTCCCACCACCTTCTGCCCACACCTTCTGCCCTCTCGAGGATACCCACCAGGCAGCATCCATCAGCTCAGGTACCTCTGGCTCCGTTTGGCCGGACCAGGTGGGAATACTGGAGTGTGAAGTGGGGCTGTGCATGTCTGGGCTCCCTCGAGTTCCAGAGCTCCTGGGCTCCTCTCACTGGGATCCCTGTGCTGGAGGCTCGCTGGGGGTCACCTCTTTTCCCTTTGGGTCCAGGGTGGTCCTGGTGCCACCCTGCCAGCCCTGCCACCTGCACTACCTCCTGGCTGCCCTCTGCCCACACCTCTGTCCCTCTGTAAAGAAACCCTTCCGACCAGAAGGGTGTGGTCCTCAGCCTTTCCCTTCCCTGTGGGGATGCCGGTTCCATGCACCCACCATTTAAGAGGGGGTCACATCTCCTCCTCAGGCACTGAGGCCCTTTCTGCTTTCAACAGCAGAACTCAGAAAAACGCTAACAGTTTTGGGACTTCGCTGGGGGTCCAGTGGTGAAGACTCCAAGCTTCCAATGCCGGGGGGCGGGGGGTTGCAGCCTGGATTCCCTGGTTGGGGAACCAAGATTCCCACATGCTGGGCATGTGGCCATGAAAAAAAAAAGCTAACATTTTTATGGTGGATGAAAGGAAGAGAAAGAGAACAGGAGAAGCACAATGATAATAAGATGCATGTGGGCTGCGACCCCAACTCTGAGCCAGGACCCCCCACCTCAAGCCCATGCTACCCACAGGGATGCCTGCTGTTTGGTGAGAATGCTAAGGCGGTGCTTTCATCCTCCCTTCAGTGCCCATCTGTACCTCTGACAAGTCCTTATCAAGTGTAGGCATGAGTGCACTCAGTCATGTCCAACTCTTCCTGACCCCATGGACTGTAGCCCGCCAAGCCCCGGTGTCCATGGAATTCTCCAGCAAGAATACTGGAGTGGGTTGCCATTTCCTTCTCCAGGGGAGCTTCCTGACCCAGGGATGGAACGCAGATCTCCTGCACTGCAGGTGGATTCATTACCGTGTGAGACACCAGGGAAGCCAATCAAGTGTGGGATTTGTCCACAAAATGTCATTTCATACTACCTTTAGGCACACAAGGCCAAAACACCTGAAAAGCCAAGAAGATGTTCACTGTCGACCCGTCTTTGGGCTGATGAATCGATTAGGTGCCTTTTCCTTTGTTCATTCTGTCTGGGGTGTGGCCCCGAGGACAACCAGCCCCAAACCCTCCTGACACATTTGCTTCTATCAGAAGGTGGATGGGATGATCTAAGTGCATCTATCCCTGACTACTCGGTGCCAGACTCCAGGAATAAGTGTCCACACGCACTCAAGAGGCCGAGGTCAACCTCAACTCCAGATCAGGGGCACAGGAAACGTTCAAATGGACACATCCAATTAGGGCCAATCTTAGGATGATAAGCTCTTTGTCTTAAGGTCAAACATCTACCATTGGAAAGCAAAGAGGTGGATTCATTACAAATGTACATGCTAATGAAAAGCTATGTGATGACACTGATTGTACACCTGGTTTTTCAACTTCCAGCTGCTTGTCGAATGAAATTTTTAGCACATTATGCTGCTGGTGGATCTGCTTAGGGGTCCAGCTCCTGAGGGGGCCCCTAAGGAACCAAACTGGGGTCTCTGGAGTGATGAAACTCCTATCAAGGCTGCGTGGTCCTGGTGTCTGATTGCAGAATCTGTATGAGACCCCAAATAGCTGTGTGGAATCCTTAGGCAAGCCCACGCTGAGGGCCCGTCAGCTGGCGAGGATCTTCTTATTTCTGCGTCCTCAGTCACTGACACATGACCCTTTGTGACCCCATGGGTTGTAATCTGCCAGGCTCTTCTGTCCATAGGATTATCCAGGCAAGAATACTGGAGTGGGTTGCCATTCCCTTCTCCAGGGGACGTTCCTGACCAGGGATCAAACCTGCATCTCCTGCAAAGGAGGTGCGTTCTTTACCGCTAGTGCCACCTGGGAGTTTCTTCACTCCAGAGACTCCAGTTTGGCTCCTTAGGGGCCCCCTCAGGAGCTGAACTCTAGGGCAAATCCTCCTGGGAGTCGCTAGTGGTAAAGAACCCGCCTGCCAAGGCAGGAGATGCAAGAGATGCAGGTTCGATCCCTGGGTTGGGAAGATCCCCTGGGGGAGGAAATGGCAACCCACTCCAGGATTCTTGCTTGGAAAATTCCATGGACAGAGGAGCCTGGCAGGCTACAGTGCATGTGGGGTCATAAAGAGTCAGACATGACTGAAGTGACAGGCATAGGAAAGGATGAAATTCTGCTATTTGCAGCAACAGGCTACAGTCCATGTGGGGTCACAAAGAGTCAGACATGACTGAAGTGATAGGCATATGAAAGGATGAAATTCTGCTATTTGCAGCAACATGGCTGGACTTGGAGGGCCTTAGGCTGAGTAAAACAAGCCAGACAGAGAAAGACAGATACGGTATGATATCACGCACATGTGGCACCTAAAAACCACGACAAAGTAAGCATAACAAACAAGCAGACACGTGGACAACAGAGGAGCTGTTCCCAGCGGGGAGAGGGAGGGGAGGGGCGATGAGGAGCACGGGCACAGAGTCCCAGGCATAAGATAAGCTGGAACAACATGAGGAACACAGCCACCATTTTATCACTCTAAATGGAGTATAACCTTTAAAACTGTGCCGCACTCTACCTGTCACTTCCATAATCATACTGTACTTCAGTAAAAAATCTTAAACAAATTTAAAAGGATAAAAAGATCATACAGACACGCACCAGCAATCCACCAGAACAACATGTGTAAGAATGTACGTGGCAGAATTGTTCAGAATAGTTCCATGCTGGAAATGGCTGAAACATCCATCCATCCACCACAGGCACCTCCTGGGAGATCCACAGCAGAAAGACGGCGTGGAGTCTGACGTGGGCCACCTCAGGACAGACATCAGACAGGGTGTGGACCCCAGAAGACAAAGCCCAGGGCACCACCAGTCCTAGTCCCACACAACTGTACCACGGGGCAAACCCAACGGCGGAGCAGGAAATGAGACGGGGGCTCCCTCTGCATGAGTAGGGGGTGATGCGGGCAGCGGTGGGATGGGACCCAGGGGGCTTCCTGGGCTGCCCGGCCACCCGCTTTGACTTGACCTCCACGCTGGCCACCCACGTTGTTGTCGTTTAGTCGCTCAGTTGTGTCCGACTCTTTGCGACCCCCGAGGACGGTAGCCCACCAGGCTCCTCTGTCCACTGGGTTTCCCACGCAAGAATACTGGAGTGCATTTGCCAGTTCCTTCTCCAGGGGATCTTCCCGACCCAGGGATGGAACCCACATCTCTGTGTCTCCTGCACTGCAGCTGGATTGATTCTTTACTGCTGAGCCACAGGGGAAGCCCCATACACTTAGCTAGAACTTAGGATTTTGGACTAAGTATATATTCTGGAGAAAGAAATGGCAACCCACTCCAGTATTCTTGCCTGGAAAATTCCATGGATGGAGGGAGCCTGATAGGCTACGGTCCATGGGGTTGCAAAGAGTTGGACACGACTGAGCAACTTCACTGAACATTAAATTAATATAATTTAGCACCACCCCCCCAAAAAAAAACTCTTAAAAAAAAAAGAAAAAACTCATTTGAATGGTTTGTGAATGCAAAGGTCAGATCAGGAAGCATGAGATAAAGTTATCCAGGAGCAAGGAGACAGTTTCACCAGCATAAAGTCCCAGAGTGGTCTAGCCCTACAAACTATGGGATGCTGGCGTCCAGAGGAAGCGAGGCACAGAAGGACCGCTTTGGTATCCTCTCAGTATTTCCCCCCAGGGTCTGCATTATCACGATAGACATGGTCGACTTCCTGGTCCATTCTGAACTCAGAAGCCTGTTCCCTCAAAGACCCCTTCTCTGGATCATCTGGTTGCTGGCCTTGATGGGCAGGGGCGGCTGCATTACAATGCTAATCCATGGAGCCTCACGCCAGCCCCTTGATATGGAGATGTGTGTGCCCACTGGGCCGGCTGATTAGTGCAAGCTTCCATGTGTCAAAAGCACCAAATTCTTCCCCAAGAATAATTTTAGCTTTACTTACATCCCTAAAGTGTGAGAGTTGATTTGAAAGGTACTTACCTCCACCATATGCTATTTTTCTTTAAACAATTTGCATTTCAAAGTGAATATGGCATTTATAGCTGAATGAATATCAGTATGTTGCCTGATCTCACACAAGCATGAAAAAGATGCTGGTTTTCTATTGAACAAGAATGTTTTCATTCGTCAAATGACATCAAAGACAGAATTCCTCTTTTAAGCTATAGGCTTATTACATTAAAATAGCCTGTCCTGATTTAAAAAAAAAATACCCTGAAATAAGGCTTTTCATAGCATTCAAAGAGAGAGTCATCAACAATCTTTTTTCTTTAATACAGAATTCTGCTCACTGCAAGTCCTGATTTTGGTTTATCTTCAATAACGAGATTTGATCCTTCCTACCAATGCTTCAACTGGGAAAACAATACTTGGGATTTGACTTACTGGTGAATCAGCCTGGAAAAGGAAAGAGCCTCTTGGTGATGGTAATAATGAAGTTTCATGCAGTCCAAGAGAGGAGGAGAAAAACCCAAAGAGGATTCTATGAGTGCGTGAGTATGAAACAGACCTTTATTTCCATTGTACGACTTTGCAATTTTTAAAAAAAAAATCACAATTACAGGAAAAAGATTAACAGGCACTCACTCTTTCCCTCAGAAGTCTTTGAAATACAGACTGCTCTTGGAGGCCTTTTCTTCATTCCTGTGTGGCTTCAAATCTTATTAAAAAAAACTCAGGAGTTCAGTGTTACCATGCAAACCTATGGCTACGCCCCGGCCCGCTCCCAGCACGGGAGGGAAAACCAGGTTGGCTGGAATCAGGACCGGACAGCGGAGGCCTTCCTAACAGCCACATCACTTCAAACTAGGCCTTCGCCATCTGTTCCGTCCTCTAATTATAAACCCAAAAATAATATGATTCACAACAGTACCATAAAAAGTGGGATACAAATGATTTAAGTGCCTGTGAGGAGGGCCCATTCGCCTCACTATTTGCATTGGAAATCTGCCTTCCTTTTGGCAACCAGGATTTCAGGCTAAGAGGATTTTTTTTTTTTTTTTCCCCAAGGACACCTTCAGTGGCTTTTCTTAAAGATGCAGGCGTTCAGGACTCAGCACTATGTGACAGTTGCTTTGTAAAAGAGCACAATTCAACACATTTACCACTGAGACAGGAATCTTGTGTTTCTCAGAATGCTATGCATTTTCTTTATTTTTGGGGTATATGTTTTCTGCAGTATGCTGACTGGAGAAAAAAGAATGTACAGAGTCCAGACTCGGGTAATGACAAATCTAATTACTTCTAAATAAAACATTGTGGCCATGCCCAGAATTGAAAATCCTGGAATTAAGACAGCCCATGGTTATTTCCTAAAATGTGGAAACAGCTCATTTTATTCTGATTTCTCCCTGTTCTAAAGATGATGCCAAGGGGAAAAAAACTATAGCAGTATGCTTTGTTGTAGAAATTGCTTAAACTTATTTTGCAAGGTTATACAGATACACAGATAATGTAAATTAGAAGTCTACCAAAATGCATCTAATAGATCAACTCATTATTGGACATGTACATATTTTTTCTTAGTTATGACCACAGAAAAGATATGATATTCTATTACACTTCTTTAATATAACTTCCCATCCATTTCTCCTTATTGTTCCAACTGCCGCTGCTACTACCAAAACCAAAACCTTCATAATAATTTTAGATCTAGAACATCTTACTGACTTAATGGAGATGACTCACCCTGCCATTGTCTTACCTCTGCATTGCTTTGACTGTTTGAAACTTCTCATTATCATAAACAGTGTAGCAAGGGACATCTTCTACTTTTAGACGTTTCCTTAGGCTGATATCCTATCAGAGTTGTTACTGATCGGGTCAAACAGCATTGACATCTTTCTGACTCATGATATACGCTATGAATTAACTTTCCTAATGGACCAGTGGGCTAAAAGAAGGTGGAACCTGAGCAAACGAGTCAGGTCACAATCTGTAAAATGGACTCAACAGTAACAGCGATGATGATCAAAATGCTGAGATAATCGTAACAGCCCCGAGGTTAACACAAGGACCAAATTACACAAAGCACTCTGTCAACTGCCAAGCTTCTGAAGATACTAGTTGTTATTAATTTTGCCAATGGTGAGTTTTCCTTTTCCCTACAGTTTAATTTTTTTCCAGGAAAAATGGTGATACTGCTAATTTTGTGTTTGACTTTAAAATCTAAAAAGTCTGGATACTCTACTCCTGTTTCCCTTGTGGTGGCGTCCTGGTGTGTTTAAGTTGCTCAGACCGTTTGCCTTGTATCTGAGTTTCGATGTTCTAGTCAACACCTCCTATGAGCCCAGGCACTCATTCACTGGACGATGCTTCTTGAATCCCTACTCCTGCATGCGGACCAGCACAGTGTTTAGTCTTGGGAAAACTTGACGACACACTTCCCACTCTCCGTCTCCCCACCAGAGGTAATGCCGAAGTCATCAGAAGTAGAGAAGATAAAGCGAAAGACAGAAAGAGGAGAAATCACGTGCTCGGGGCTGACGCAAGCAAAGGATGAAAGAGAGGACCTCCCGGTGAGGAGAGGTGAGCTGGAGCATCCGAGGCCCATCCCAGCTTACATCCCGTCGCGGGGATGCCGCACCACCTTGGGGACGGATAGAATTTGATGTCTGCTACGATTTAGGATGAAACCCTTAAGCCCATCAGAAGGTAGGTTCTAATAACTGGAAATGGGTTTAAATATTTACTCCAAAGACAAAACCTGCGTCTTCCAGCTGTGTGGTGTGGCGCTCACTCTTGCCAGTGACACCTGCACTTCTCATCCTGCCCGTCTATATGAGTGATGAACGCTTGGCTGCTGTGTGTTCTGAAGATGCTGACGGGGAGCAACCACCGCCTGTGCTCATTTACACGATGCTTTCTTAGCCACAAGCCGTTCCCGGTACAGGTTATGTGAACAAGTTTATATGTGGTAGTTATGATGAGGTATGACAACATTGCACAAAAGGAGGTTAACACTAAGGATTTTCTTTTAAGTAATAAAACATGAATTTAACACTCACGCAGTCAGTCCAGTTGCTCAGTCGTGTCCGACTCTTTGTGACCCCCATGGACTGCAGCCAGGCCTCCCTGTCCATCACCAACTCCCAGAGCTTGCTCAGACTCATGTCCAT
>SJYX01017490.1:70771-86656 GCA_006410675.1 Oreotragus oreotragus | reverse complement strand
GGAGTTGGTGATGGACAGGGAGGCCTGGTGTGCTGTGATTCATGGGGTCGCAAAGAGTTGGACACGACTTAGTGACTGAACTGAACTGAACTGATGCAGATTAGGAAAGAAAAAATTTAAGCTGTCTTTCCTGTCAGTTCAGTTCAGTTCAGTCTCTCAGTCATGTCCAGCTTTTTGTGACCCAATGGACTGCAGCACACCAGGCTTCTCTATCCATTATTAGCTCCTGGAAGTTGCTCAAACTCATGTCCATCAAGTTGATGATGCCATCCAACCATCTCATCCTCTGTCGCCCCCTTATACTCCTTCCTTAAATCTTCCCCAGAATCAGAGTCTTTTCCAATGAGTCAGTCCTTAACATTAGGTGGCCAAAGTATTGGAGCTTCAGTTTCAGCATCAGTTCTTCCAGTGAATATTCAGGGTTGATTTCCCTTAGGATTGATTGGTTTTATCTCCTTGCAGTACAAGGGACTCTCAAGAGTCTTCTCCAACACCACAATTCAAAAGCATCAATTCTTTGGCTATCAGTTTTATTTATTGTCCAACTCCCACATCCATACTTAACTACTAAAAACCCATAACTTTGACTAGATAGACCTTTGTTGGCAAAGTAATGTCTCTGCTTTTTGATATGCTGTCTAGGTTGGTCATAGCTTTTCTTCCAAAGAGCAAGCTTCTTTTAATTTCATGGCTACAGTCAACATCTGCAGTGATTTTGGAGGCCAAGAAAGTCTCCCACTGTTTCCATTGTTTCCCCATCTATTTGCATGAATTGATGGGACTGGATGCCATGATCTTAGTTTTACGAATGTTGAGTTTTAAGCTAACTTTTTCACTCTTTACTCTCAGATGATATAATTGTCTCTGTGTAAAAATTCCAAAGAAGTGATAATGAAACTCTTAGTAATTAATAAATGACTAACAATATCACAACATACAAGGTCAGTATACAAAAAAACACTTGCTTTTCTTAGAATTTAAACTTTTAAATAGTGTGTACACTTTATCATCTCATCCCAACCCCAAAATTGAACTACTTATATATGACCTTGAGTGAGTGAGTTAAAGTCACTCAGTCATGTCTGACTCTTTGCAACCCCATGGACTTCTTCAGACCATGGAATCATCCAGGCCAGAATACCAGAGTGAATAGCTTTTCCTTTCTCCAGAGGATCTTCCCCACCCAGGGATTGATCCCATGTCTCTTGCATTGCAGGCAGCTTCTTTACCAGCTGAGCCACCAGGGAAGCCCAGGTATGACCTTAATAATATAAATACTAGGATTTGTATGTGAAAAATGCAAAACTCTGACAGAAGAAATTAAAAAATGATATAAATACATGAAAAGATAGTTCATGTTCATGAATTAGAAGATTCAACATTGGTATGATCACTATACTTCCAGACTTGATCTATTGTATACAGCTCAATCATGGTCTCAGTCAGCTATTTTACAGATAGCAATGAACTGATTTACTGTTCATATGGAAAGATAAAAGACCTAGACTAGCCAATACAGACTGAAAAAGTACAAAATTATGAGTCATATCATCCAACTTGAAGAATTACTAAAAAGCTAATAATAAAAAATGTGATATTGGTGAAAGAATGAATATGTAGAACAATAAAACAGAATATAAAACCCAGAAATAGCCCCTATAAATGTAGTCACTAAATCTTTGGAGAAAAGTAAAAGCAATTCCATAGAAAGAGGATGCTTTTTATGAAGAATGGTGATGAGTTTTCATACTATCCTTGGGGTTTTCCAGGCAAGATTATTGTAGTGGATTGCCATTTCCTTCTCCAGTGGGTTATGTTTTGTCGGCATTCTTCACTATGACCTGTCTGTCTTGGGTGGCCCTCCATGGCATATCTTATAGCTTCACTGAGTTATGCAAGTTCCTTTGCCACAGCAAGGCTGTGATCCATGTGCGGACTGCAAGATCAAACCAGTCAATCCCAAAGGAGAACAACTCAATATTAATTGGCAGGACTATTGCTGAAGCTGAAGTTCCAATACTTTTTGGTCACCTGATGGGAAGAGCTGACTCATTGGAAAAGCCCCTGATGAAGGAAATGATTGAAGACAAAAGGAGGGAGCAGCAGATAATGAGATGGCTTGATAGTATCACTGGCTCAATTGTCATGAATTTGAGCACACTCCAGCATACAGTGGAGACAGAGGATCCTGGCGTGCTACAGTCCATGGGGGTCACAAAGAGTCAGACACGACTTAGTGGCTGAGCAACAACAAAGACTTTTCAGACAAACACCAAAAGTATATAATTTTAAAACCATTGTTAAGCCAGATTTATTAGCTTTCAAAATATATCGTCTGTGAAAAATACTGTAAGATACTGGAACCAAAGATGGGAGAAAATATTTNAGTCCATGGGGGTCACAAAGAGTCAGACACGACTTAGTGGCTGAGCAACAACAAAGACTTTTCAGACAAACACCAAAAGTATATAATTTTAAAACCATTGTTAAGCCAGATTTATTAGCTTTCAAAATATATCGTCTGTGAAAAATACTGTAAGATACTGGAACCAAAGATGGGAGAAAATATTTCAAAATATATGTGATAAGGAATGTTACCTATACAAAGAATGTGTGAAACTCAACAACAGGAAAACAAACAACACAATTTAAAAATGTGAGAAATATCTTAGCAGACACTGCTCAGTAGCATCTGATTCTTTGCAACCCCATGGACTGCAGTCCACCAGGCTCTTCTGTCCAAGGAATTTTCCAGGCAAGAATACTGGAGTGGGTTGCCATTTCCTCCTCCTGGGCAGTCTTCTCCACTCAGCAATGCAGGAGCTGCAGGAGATGTGGGTTCAAAAAAAAAAAAAAATATCCCACAATGATGGGATGTTGGTTCAGAACTTTAGGAGTTCCTTGAGTAAAATCTGAAACAGGCCTTAGTTCCCAGAGGGTATGAAAAGACCATAAATAAAAAAGAGGTAGATCACTACAGACTGGTACATATCAATAAACATCCAAAAATCTTACATACATAAGACTTGTCTTGGGTAGCCACAAGACAAGAAGATCTCCTGATCTGCCCACCAGAATTTTAAAAGTTTGTATAGTCAGCCCTCTGTATCTACAAATGTATTGTGCCTTTTACATAGGAACTTAAGGATTCCTCAGAATTTGGTAGCCCCGAGGGTCCTGAAGCCAATTTCCTGGAGATAGCAATATATGATATAGCAATATAGTATTAAAGGAGTTTAGTCATGTATTCAATCCAAATGGTCTCAACCCAGAAAACTTTCTTCTTTTTTGGTCCTGGAGGCCAGAGGTCCAAAATCTGGGTGTTGGCAAAATTCATTCCTTCTAGAGGCTCCAAGGACTTCATTCCAGGACTTCCTCCTTTCTCTAGTGGCTTCTGACAATTCTTGGAATCTCTTTGCTTGGAGTAGCACAGATCCAGCTTCTGCCTAGTCTGCGTGTGGGTTTTCATGTGACTTCTCCCTCTGTCTGTGTCTGTTCTCCTTTTCTGTCTCTTACAAGGACATGGTTGGACACTGGATCTATGTCAATGGATTGAGGGCCCAACCTTGGTGGCTCAATGGTGAAGAATCCACCTTCCAGTGCAGGAGACATGAGTTTAATCCTTGGTTCAGGAAGATACCCTGAAGAAAGAAATGGCAATGCACCCCAGTATTCTTGACTGGGAAGTCTCATGGACAGAGGAGCCTGTAAGGACTATAGTCCATGATATTGCAAAACAGTCAGACATGACGTATCAACTAAACAACAGTATAATGCCATTTTCTTTTGGGTAGAGAGATTTATGTAGTATTTAAAAAAGTGTCTTTTTTTTAAATTAAAACATTTTTATGAAGAAATTAATCAAGAGATAAATGAATAAATATTCTGTGAGGTTTAGATGTCAATGAACTGGAAGAACTGAAATGTTCCTACACACAACATAAATGTATGAAACTTCAAAATTTCATTCTCTACTTATTTGGAGTTATTGTTATTCGTTCTTGTTAAAGCTAACCCTGAATATTCATTGGAAGGACTGATACTGATGCTGAAGTTGAAGCTTCAATACTTTGGCCACCTGATGCAAAGAGCTGACTGATTGGGAAAGATCCTAATGCTGGGAAAGATTGAAGGCAGGAGGAGAACGGGGTGTCAGAGTATGAGTTGGCTGGATGGCATCACTGACTTAATGGACATGAATTTGAGCAAACTCTTGGAGATAGTGAAGGACAGGGAAGCCCAGTGTGCTGCAGCCCATGGGGCCACAAACAGTCACACATGACTTAGCAACAGAAAAACAACAACAAAAAGTTAACTCTTGGGCTTCCTAGGTGCCACTGGTGGTAAAACCCTGCCTGCCAATGCAAAAGACATAAGACACATGGGTTCGATTTCTAGATCAGGAAGATCTCCTGGAGGAGGGCATGGCAACTCACTCTATTATTCTTGCCTGGAAAATCCAATAAACAGATGAACCTGGTGGGCTATGGTCCTTAGGGTGGCAAAGGGTCGAACACAACTGATGTGACATAGCATGCACACACACCCAAAGTTAACTCTCAACTGTTTTTTAAAACATTAAATTGACAATGTTAAAGTGAAAAAGTATTTAGCTCTTTTCATAGTGAAGGGCAATAGGATAACCAGTTTAGCTAGATGAATAAAATGAATGGACCCATTAAAATGGAATCCTGTAAATAGATAAGCATGTCATTTCTATGTTAAAATATAAAAACCTGTGTCAAAACTTCCTTCCAACTTTAGAATAGCATCACTCTCTTACTTTATACTAAAAAATTCCTATAAATAAAATATTTCATTAAATTTTTATTTTTTTCACCTAATTAATAGAGCAAATGTACAAGGTTTTACTAGACTATACCACTATGAAAATTAATCATTTTTATATTAAATTTGAAGATTGTCATTTATTTACTGGCCTGAGGCAAGATATGTTTTACTTTTCTTATCCAAGTATTAAAGAACTCCCATAAAGTAAATGAGTTTCTAACATTAGGTGTTATAAAGAAATGAAGGAGTAAACCTTTCTGAAAGCTAGAACAGGAATGGTTTGTATACACCAGGTTGTATTGAAATACACTCAAATAGAAATCAGAAAACTTGACATATATTTATATATATATATATATATATATATATATATGGACTTCCCTGGTGGCTCAGATGGTAAAGCGTCTGTCTACAATGCAGGAGACCTGGGTTCGATCTCTGGGTTGGGAAGATCCCCTGGAGAAGGAAATGGCAATCCACTCCAGGACTATTGCCTGGAAAATCCCATGGACAGAAGAGCCTAGTAGGCTACAGTCCATGGGGTCACAAAGAGTCGGACACGACTGAGAGACTTCCCTTCACTTCATATATATATATATATATATATAAATGGCAGGAGCCAAGAAAGATGAGCTATGTGGGTTCCTTGGATGGAGAGGCAGATAAAAATTCATGAGGTCTTGGTTGTTCCTCTACTTTTACTGTGCTTTCTTTTGTCAATAATTAGTATATTACTGGTGAGTGTGTGTGTGTGTGTGTGTGTGTGTGCATTTGTGTGAATGTGTGCTTCCTTGTTACAACTTTGTTTTTAGGCTTTAATGTGTCAGTCTTCCTGGAGACTATGACTGGGGACTCATAAAGGATATCAAATTGTATTTGGTGACATTGAACCTTAGATTCCTACTAGTTGTGGCAATTTCTTAGACTTTCCTTGTTTTTCATGATCTTGTTGAGTTCTGGTAAGATATTTTGTAGAAAGCCCTCAATTTTGATTTATTTCATTATCTGATTATTTTCTCATAATTCTTTGAGATGGAAAACTGCAGAGGTGAAATGGCATTCTACTTATTTAAAGAACACATTCTATCAACATGACTTATTGTTGCTACTGACTTTGATCGCTTGACTGAAAAAGTGTTTGTTAGGCTACTTTAATGCAAAATTACTTTTTGTCAGTCATTTTCCATACTGTTCTCTTTGGAAGGAAGTCACTGTGGTCACTATGTGCAGCTCATAATGAGTGATGAGTTATGTTTCACCTCTTTGTGGGGAGTGTAAATGATTTGAATTCTACATGGAATATTCCTCTTCCTCATCAACTGTTTATTGTTTATTTGTATCGGTGTGAACTCATGGGTGTATATTCTATAATTTGGGTTAAAGCCCAGTATTACTTTATTTTGTTGTGCAAAATAAAGCTATTTGCTGTTGAGAACTTTCAGTCCTTTCTTATAACCCATCGACATACATACATACATACATACATCTTGGAGGAGATGATGCAGAGGATGTGGCCACTGACTAGACTCAGACAATTAGGAGCTCCTCACCATTCGCCATCCTTGGAATGTATCTTCTGTGCATCACTCCCACAGCTGGAGTCATTTCAAGAACCAGCCTCTAGAGGGAAAGCTCTCAAAATCATCTTATGAAGCAACCATCACCCTGATACCAAACCCAGGCAAAGGCACTACCAAAAAGTAAAATTATAGGCCAGTACTTTTGATGAAGGTAGGTTCAAAACTTCTTAAGAAAATATTAGCAAGCTGAATCCAACAACACATAAAAAAATCATACTGGAAATCAAGTTAGATTCATCCCAGTGTCACAATGAGGGTTCAACATACACAAATCAAATATTGTGATATACCATATTAACAAAAGAAAAAACCAAAATTACATATCTTTTAAATATATAAAGAAAAAGCATTTGATAAAATCCAACATTAATTCATGATAAAAAAAAAAACTCTTACCAAAGTGAGTATAAAGGGAATATACTTCAACATAATAAAATCCCTTTATGAAAAACCCACTGCCAACATAATACTCAGCACTGAAAACTGAAACCCTTCGGCTAAACTCTGGAATGAGACAAAGATGCCCACTCTCACTACTTCCATTCAACACAGTATTAGAAGTTCTACTCACAGTAATAAGACAAGAAAAAGGATATAAAAGATATCCAAATTTGAAGGGAAGAGATAAAATAATCATCACATGCATATGACATGATACTCTACATAGAAAGCCCTAAAGACACACAAAAACTACTACACAAACTACTTACTAAGTTTTCAAAATATAAGTTTAACATACAAAAATTTGTTGCATTTCACTGACATGAAATATCAGAAAGAGAAAAAAATTACTTTTCAAATTGCATCAAAATACTTAGGAATAAACCTATCTCAGTTCAGTTCAGTTCATTTCAGTCGCTGTCGTGTCCGACTCTTTGTGACCCCATGAATCGCAGCATGCCAGGCCTCCCTGTCCATCACCAATAAACCTATCTAAGGAGGTGAAAAAGTAATATACTGAGAACTATAAAACATTGCTAAAGGAAATTGAATATAATTCAAAGAAATGAAAATATATATCCTGATCTTGGATTGAATTGGAAGAATTATTGATAAAATGGCTATGTTTAATTAAACATGCTATAGATTTAATATGTTCCCTATAAAATTACTTGTGACATTTTTCATAAAAGTAGAAAAAAGTAATCCTAAAATTTATATTAAACCATAAAAAACCTAGAATTGCTAAAGCAGTCCTTCAGAATAAGAACAAAGCTGGAGGCAAAACCCTCCCAAATACTAGGCCACATTGCAAAGCTACAGTAACCAAACAACAATGGCACAAAAACATGTATATATGGAACAATGAAACAGTATATAGGGCCAAGAAATAAATCTACATACCTACAGTCAATTAATCTTTGATAAAGTAGGCAAGAATACACAATAGAGGAAAGACAATTTCTTCAGCAAGTGGTGCTGGGAAAGCTGTATAGCTGCTGGTAAATCAATGAAACTAGAATATTCCTTCATATCATACACAAAAATAAACTCAAAGTGGCTTAAAGATTTGAGTGTAAGACATGATACCAAATAACTCTTTGAAGAGAACATAGGCAAAACATTCTCTGACATAAATCATAGCAATGTTATCTTATGTCAGTCTCCCAAGGCAATAGAAATGAAAGCAAAAATAAACAAATAAGAAGGAAACTATTAACAAAACAAAAACCCACAGGGTGAGAGAAAATATTTGCAAACAATGTGAGTAAAATAGGATTATTTTCCAAAATATACACACAGCTTATAGAAGTCAAATCCAAACAAACAATAACAGCAACAGCAACAACAAAATAAAAAATGAGCAGAAGGCCTAAACAGACATTCTCCAAAGAATGCAAACTGATGACCAATAGACACAAAAAAAGATGTTCAACATCAGTAATTATCAGAGATGCACATAAAAACCACAGTGAGGCATCACTTCACAGTGGTCAGAATGGCCATCAATAAAAACTTTACAAATAATACAGTTTGGAGAATATGTGGAGAAAAGAGAACCTTTATACAATGTTATTGAGCATGGAAATTGGTGCAGCCACTATGAGAACAGTATGGAGGCTCCTTAAAAAACTAAAAGTAGAGTTACCGCATGATATAGCAATCCTACTCCTAGGGATATATTTGGAATAAAAACCTGATTAGAAAAGATACATGCACTTCAATGTTAATAGCAGCACTATTCACTGC
This sequence comes from Oreotragus oreotragus, assembly GCA_006410675.1. NCBI lineage: Eukaryota > Metazoa > Chordata > Mammalia > Artiodactyla > Bovidae > Oreotragus > Oreotragus oreotragus. The sequence continues at coordinate 78,095 of SJYX01017490.1, read as the reverse complement.
AACCAAGACTAAGTATTCATTGACAGATAATATATATGTATGCAGATGATATGTATGTATATATATACAGACATGTGTGTGCATGAGTGCTAAGTCATTTCAGGTTTGTCAGTCTCTTTGTGACTCTATGGACTGTAGCCCATCAGGCTCCTCTGTCCATGTGATTCTCCAGACAAGAACACTGGAGTGGGTTGAGTCGCTATTTTCTCCTTCAAGGGATCTTCCTGACCGAGGGATGGAACCTGTGTCTCTTATGTCTTCTGCATAAGTGAGTTATTTATCAGCAATGCCACTTGGGAACCCCCTCCCCCAGTGGAATACTACTCAACCATAAAAATAATGAAGTTATGCCATTTGCAGCAACATGGATGGTCCTAGAGATTATCATATTAAGTTAGATAGAGGCTTCCCAGGTGGAGCAGCAATAAAGAATTTGCCTGCCAATGCAAGAGACACAATAGACACAGCTTCCATTCCTGGGTTGGGAAGATTCCCTGGAGTAGGAAATGGCAGCTTGCTCCAGTATTCTTGCCTAAAAAATTCCATGAACAGAGGAGCCTGGTGGGCTATAGTCCATGGGGTTACAAAGGATCAGTCACAACTGAGCAACTAAGCATAAAAGTCAAATAGAATAAGAAAAATGTCATTTGATATTACTTGTATGCAGAATCTTAAAAAGATGATGCAAATGAACTCATTTGCAAAGCAGAAACAGACTCATAGACAAAGGAGACAAATTTATGGTTACCAAAGGGGAAAGGGAAGTGGGGGAGGGATAAATTTGAAGGTTTGGTTTAGTAGACACAAACTATTACATATATAAATATAAACTACAAGTTTTTATTGTATAGCAAAGAGAACTATATTTAATAATCTTAAACTATAGTGGAAAACAATATGAAAAAGAATCTATCTATATATAACTGAATATATATGCGTATGTATATATATATATATCTGAATCTCTTTGTTGTACTTCACAAACTAACATATTGTAAATCAACTATACTTCAATAATAAGAAAAGAGAGCACACACAAGGATTTGAGTGCAAGGCCTCTTTTGGGTACTGGGTTCTTCTGGTGGCACTATCAAAATAACATTATGTGAGATGTATTATGTATATTTCTAGGCAGAAAGAAGTGATAAAGATTTTATTGTTGATTTTATTTACTTGTTTATTTACTTACTGTATTCTTGTTTTATTCACTTTGAGGACAGAAAAAGAATTATGGAAGCACAATGGCAGCCCTTTTAATTCACTGAGTGTGCTTTGTCCATTATAAAAAATACTGTCTTGTTTATAGCATGCATAATTATATTCATTTTTCCCACCACAGAAAAGCAAATTTCTCAATATCCAGCATACGTCTTGCCTTTTACTTAAAGAGTGAAGTAGGTGGGTGTGGCACAGCTACATATATATATATATATATATGTATATCTTCTACAACAAAGACCATATATATATATTCCTATATATATATATGTCTTATATGATATAAGACTCCTATATCTCTTGGAATTTCCTAAATGATAGAAAAAATAGAAGCATCATTTTCTTTTTTCTTTTTTTTTTCCTGGTAAGGTAAGGTAAGGTAAGGTGAAGTCGCTCAGTCGTGTCTGACTCTTTGCGACCCCATGGACTGTAACCTACTAGGCTTCTTCGTCCATGGGATTCTCTAGGCAAGAATACTGGAGTGGATTGCCGTAAGCAACTCTTTATAAAAATTGCCACGCTTCTAGTTAAAATTCTAGTTAAAAATTTAGATACTTTCAGGATGGAGGCTGTTTGTCAAAAAGACCAAATTTTAACTAGAAGTGTGGCAATTTCAGCCCCACTTTCCCAACCTCTGAGAGAGGAGAGGCAAACCCAGAGAAGACAGAGAAGCACCACCCGAAACTCCCTCACACTTTACCCTACACACTTGTTCTCTTTGGCTGTTCCTGAGTTGTAGCATTTATAATAAACTAGCAAGAGTAACTAAAGTGCTTTCTTCAGTTCTGAGAGCCTGTCCTGGAAGATGATCAAACTCCAAGAAGGAATCTTAGGAGCTCCTTATTCACAGCATGTCAGTGAAAATATGAGTGGCCTGGAACTTACAATTGGCATCTGAAATGTGATAATCCACTGGGACTGAACTCTTTAGCTTATGGGATCTTATTCAACTTTCAGGTAAACAGTGTCAGAATTTAATTGAGTTTTTAGACTCCCAGTTGGTGTCACAGAATTGGAGAAGTGGTATTGGGTAAGGCACCATAAAATTTGTGTCTGAAGGAGGAAACAACCTCTCTGTTCTCCTAAGAACTCAAAACAATTGATTAATCAGTAAATAAAATTTACTTGCTAGCTTCTACATTAAAATATTTATAGATTTTATGGAGGATATGTTAGATAGAGCCCCTTAATGAACATCTAGACAATTTGCATTTTTGAAAGTATTTTTAACAAAAGAGATCATTTATATGCTGTGCTGTACTAAGTTGCTCAGTCACATTCTACTCTTTGTGATCTATAGATTGTAGCCTGCCAGGATTCTCTGTCCATGGGAATTCTCCAGCAAGAATATTGGAGTGGGTTGCCATGCTCTCCTCCAGGGGTTCTTCCCAACCCACGGATTGAGCCCAGGTCTCTTGCATTGTAGGAAGATTCTTTATCATTTGAGCCATCAGGGAAGCCCAAGAATACTGCAGTAGGTAGCCTATCCCTTCTCCATGGGAACTTTGTGACCCAGGAATCGAACCGGGGTCTCTTGCATTGTAGGTGGATTCCTTACCAGCTGAGCTACCAGGGAAGAATTTATATCAATTACCACATTAACACAGAGATGATAAATATCATAGAAATTCCAGGCATATACAGGTCAAAATCACAAACAGATGACAGTTAGGAAAATTCTTCCTGTGTTACAGGACTAGTGTATGTCTTTGACTCTCCTCTGGGCAGTGAAGAGCACAGTATGGAGTAAATCTCACCATTTCTCTGACCAGTGGCATCATCGTGGGTCCCTCTGATGTTTTCTCAGTTTCCTGCTTTAAACAGGTAAAAGAACTTTTATTGTTTCACCCAGGTTCCTTCCAAATCCTTCCACATACTCATCACTCACTCTCTCTCTCTCTCTCACACACACACACACACCTTGAAAGACATTCAATGTCTCACTGAATTTTACAGAAAAATTCTGAATCATATGGAATAAAGAGGAAAACAATGGTGAGTACAGTCAGCTTTTCTGCTCCTAATTTAAGTGCTGTGTTGCCTTTGGACTATGGTGGGAAGCAATGTGTGGATGGAGTTACTGCTCAGAACTGTAACTGTATGATAAGCTCTTAAGGAATTTGGTATATGTCTCCTCTTTAGCATTCTGGTTATAAATGGAGCCTATGTCCTTAAACTCCATGTAAAAGGTCACCAACTTAATACTTTCATCACTATTGGCAAAAGCAAGAAATGGGATTAAGGCACTGAAGTATGTGATATTATGATCTATAATAAGAAACATATATTTGGTTTTCATCCATGTTGTTTGCACAGAGCTCCTAAAACCCTTGAAATTTCCTCAGATGAGAAACTCCTTCTTGACTCTAATGAAGTGACTTTTGGAAAGCACCCAATGATGGTGATTGGTTGCCAATGAGCCAACTATATGACTGAAACATTGAAACCACGTGATTGAAGGGTTGAAACTTTCAGTAATATCCCTAACCTATAGGAAAGAGGACAGGGCTGGGAATTGAATTCAAACACCAATGATCAGTAATCTAATGAATTATGGTGCTGCTGCTGCTAAGTCGCTTCAGTCGTGTCCGACTCTGTGCGACCCCATAGACGGCAGCCCACTAGGCTCCTCCGTCCCTGGGATTCTCCAGGCAAGAACACTGGAGTGGGTTGCCATTTCCTTCTCCAATGCAAGAAAGTGAAAAGTGAAAGTGAAGTCGCTCAGTCATGTCTGACTCGTAGCGACCCCATGGACTGCAGCCTACCAGGCTCCTCTGCCCATGGGGTTTTCCAGGCAAGAGTGCTGGAGTGGGTTGCCATTGCCTTCTCCCTAATCAATCATTACCTTCCATAAAACCTCAAAAGACATGCTCTGGAGAATTTCCAAGATGGTGAGCTTGATGAGATGCTGGGAACATGGTGCACCCAGAGAGCATGGAAGTTCTGTGTCCCTTGCTCACACCTTTTCCCTAGAAATCTCTTCCATTTGACCATCCCTGACTTATAGTCTTTTTATAATAAACTGGTAATCTAGTAAGTAAATTATTTCTCTGAGTTATGTAAACTGCTCAAGTAACTTAATCAAACCTAAGAAGAGAGTCATGGGAACCTCCAATGTATAGCTAGTTGGTCAGAAGCACAAAAAGAAACCTGGACCTGCAACTGGCATCTGAAGTGAGGGCAGTCTTGTTTGCTGAGCCATTAACCTATGAGATCTGCTGCTATTTCCAGGAAGAAAGTGTCAGATTTGGGTTAATTGCTTGGTGGTATGGAAAAACACACATCAGAATTGGTATCAGAATTGGAATGGTTTTGCTTGCAATAGCAGCTAGTGTTACTAAATAGTAAATAAACTGACAATAAAAGCTAGGTAATGTCATCATTAAAAGAAAAAAAAAAAACAAAAGTAAAATTTGAAGCATTAGTTTAGTGCTAGACACTAGGCAACAAGGAAACAAATTAATTAAGAAAGATTAAGATTAAGAAAATACATTAATCTGGTCTCAGATATTTGGCAAAATTGCCATGTGCAATAACTTAGAAGGAAGATCTTGCCCACTGAGCTATGGCTCACAGGAAAATGGTTGGAAAGGTGCAGTGGCATCGTGAGTTGGCTTCAAATCATGGCCTTTAGCAAAGTTTTACAAGAAAGAGGTCAGTTCAGGAGAGAATCAGCTGGTTTTCAAACAGAAGTTGAAGTAGGAAAAAAAAAAAAAAAAAAAAGGACTTTAGAGTGTTGGAAAAATAAAGTGCCTCTGGACTTTAATAGGAAGAGCTATGGGTATAATTTCTGGCATATGAGAAGGTCTAGAAATAAACACACCTAGACCCTACAGTAGGGAGGGGGTGAATAAAAAAAAAGAAAGAAATCTGCCCTTCCCTGTTCATAGGTCTCTGAATTGACACGTTACACAGTAAAAACTACCTCTGGACCTAACAGAGGTCACAAGGTCATTAACTACAAGTGCAATAACATGATTAAATGAAATTTTTGGGAGTCTTAGGACAAGGGGATATGTGCATTTCTAATGTAAGAAAGATATGAAAATTTATGACCAGAAGACACAAATTTCACACTGATTTTAAACATGACTACACTAATTTTCTTCCTTGACCTAAGTCCTTTTGCAGCTAAACTTGGCAGTTTGTCTCATTAAGAAGTGGAGTTTAATTTCTTACATCTTGAATCTAGGCTGACCTTGGGTTTTTGTTTTTGTTTTTGTTTTTGTTTTCGTTTTGACCAACAGAATGCAGGAGAGGTAAAAGTAAGCCATTTTGAAGCCTGAGCCTCTAAAGGCTTGTATACTTCTTTTCTTCTGGTAATCCTGCTGCCCAGATGGACAAGCCCAGGTTAGACTTCTGGATGATAAAAGACAGGGGAGCAAGTCACTTCACTGCTACAGTTGATGGCCAACTCAGATTAGCAAGTGAGGCCATCTAGACTAGTTAGACCCCACTAATCCACCAACTAATCACATATACAAGAGTTTACTTAAGTTGAGTGAAGCTTAACCAGGCCCAGCCAACTTTCTATAGCATTTTGAGAAATAATAAATAATTGTTTTTTAAACTAATAAATTTTAATGTGTTATTTTTACATAGCAATAACTAATACAACTACTAAGATGATGAAATATTGATGGAAAATTTGAATATAACTGGTACCAAGCTTGAGAAAGAAAGAAAAAGATGGAGAATAAAGCAATGACATGAAGAAAAGGTGCTATTAGTGTACTTAATTTGAAGGCTTTGAGAAGTTAAGAGATGGTAAAAGAGCATCCATCCCATAGTAAAATGAGCACAGGAAAAGGAAGAAAGCATATATGAGCAAGGAAAATAAGAGAATACTAAAAATCCTTTGTGGTATTCTTTTTTTTTGCTTTGCTAAGATCAAGTTTGACTCATTGTGGATGGTTATACAGAATACAAGTGAAGAATCATAGCTAAAATTAGTATGAATGGATTCATGAGAAAATAACAGAAAACCACTGAAAATTATCTACATTCTCTGGAAAATTTTAAGCAGTTGAAGTATATAAACAATATAAGTCATAGTCTCTATTCACAAAGAAGCTGAGTTTAATGAGAAAACAAGAGGCAATATATTAGGTATTAACAAGAAAACAATATTGTATTAATAAGATGAAAAGCATTACTTCATCTGAGTTATGCAAGAGAAGAGAAAGAGACACTAGAGTTGACTTGTCCAGTTACCATTAATATTTAGATACTCTATGCAGTATCTGTGCTGATAATAACCTGGATTATACATGAACATCTCCAATGAGTAACATGCTATGACTGCAATGGAGGACATGCTTCAAAAAAAAGGATATTAGTTATGACTGGTTCCAAATAGGAAAAGGAGTACATTAAGGCTGTATATTGTCACCCTGTTTATTTAAATTCTATGCAGAGTATATCATGAGAAATGCTGGACTGAAAGAAACACAAGCTGGAATCAAGATTGCCGGGAGAAATATCAATAACCTCAGATATGGAGATGACACCACCCTTATGGCAGAAAGTGAAGAGGAACTAAAAGCCTCTTGATGAAAGTGAAAGTGGAAAGTGAAAAAGTTGGCTTAAAGTTCAACATTCAGAAGACGAAGATTATGGCATCCAGTCCCATCACTGCATGGGAAATAGATGGAGAAACAGTGGAAACAGTGTCAGACTTTATTTTGGGGGGTCCAAAATCACTGCAGATGGTGACTGCAGCCATGAAATCAAAAGACGCTTACTCCTTGGAAGAAAAGTTATGATCAACCTGGATAGTATGTTCAAAAGCAGAGACATTACTTTGCTGACTAAGGTCCGCCTAGTCAAGGCTATGGTTTTTCCTGTGGTCATGTATGGATGTGAAAGTTGGACTGTGAAGAAAGCTGAGCACCGAAGAATCGAAGCTTTTGAACTGTGGTGTTGGAGAAGACTCTTGAGAGTCCCTTGGACTGCAAGGAGATCCAACCAATCCATTCTGAAGGAGATCAACCCTGGGATTTCTTTGGATGGAATGATGCTAAAGCCAAAACTCCAGTACTTTGGCCACCTCATGCGAAGAGTTGACTCATTGGAAAAGACTCTGATGCTGGGAGGGATTGGGGGC
>SJYX01017490.1:58447-69497 GCA_006410675.1 Oreotragus oreotragus | reverse complement strand
GAAGGGGACGACCGAGGATGAGATGGCTAGATGGCATCATGGACTCGATGGATGTGCGTCTGAGTGAACTCCGGGAGATGGTGATGGACAGGGAGGCCTGGCGTGCTGCGATTCATGGGGTCGCAAAAAGTCGGACACGACTGAGCAACTGAACTGAACTGAACAGTTGGAGAAGACTCTTGAGAGTCACTTGGACTGCAAGGAGATCCAACCAGTCCATTCTGAAGGAGATCAGCCCTGGGATTTCTTTGGAAGGAATGATGTTAAAGCTGAAACTCCAGTGCTTTGGCCTCCTCATGCGAAGAGTTGACTCATTGGAAAATGACTCTGATGCTGGGAGGGATTGGGAGCAGGAGGAGAAGGGGAGGACAGAGGATGAGATGGCTGGATGGCATCACTGACACAATGGACGTGAATCTGAGTGAACTCCGGGAGTTGGTGATGGACAGGGAGGCCTGGCGAGCTGCGATTCATAGGGTCACAAAGAGTCAGACACAACTGAGCAACTGAACTGAACTGAACTGTGCTTGTTAAAAGAAAGACCCTTAAGTATATTCCAATATAATAGTAACCGAGTTGGTAAGTTTTCTCTCTGTAAGGATTAAAAGTTGATGTAATGAAGCACAACACTTAAAAATTATAAAACAGAGATGAAGAAAATAAATTAAACTGGGGTTGAGGGTATTACACATACAAGAAATGAGATTGCAGTAAAATTAGACTTTGCAAAAGTAACACTGAATCAAGAAGAGTTGTGAAAAGCCTTCAAAGACCATATGAAAATTATTTTAATGTATTTTTAATTTTAACAGGTTGGAGGCATCTTGAAATGTGTAAACAAATGTACATCTACTGCACACTTTAAGGAAATTTTTGATGATGAACATCAACAAAATGAGGGTAAGACAAAGAAAGATGGTGTGAGTAGGAATTATACAATGATTGAACAGCAAGTAAATGTTCCAGAATAACAATTATTTCAGAGACCTAAAGGAAAAAAATTCCTGAATGTAGCACTTATGGCAAAAATAGTATCCAGAATAGAAAGTTGAAAGACAAGTTAGTATATGATAGATGGATAGATAGATGCATGCTGAAAAGGAAGAAGGGAATGAATTGGTAGATTATATTACACATTAGCCTTCTAAAGAAAATTGTTTATGGGTATATGACAATTTTAGGGAAATCTTGAATAGATAAGTAGAAAATTATAAAATAAAAAACTGTTAATATAATTTTAATAACAACAAAAGTTATTGTAAGAGAATCTATCATAATAAAATATTTGTCAAATCATCAAATAATGATTATACAAATATAATTAAATTCTACCTATTGCCTTAACTACTTTTAAAAATTTAGTTTATTTTTGAAAAATACATTTGGGTTAGTAAAAAATATCCATATTGCACCTTAGCATTGAAGAATAGAAGTATAGTGGTAGGACTGGAAGACTGGAACAACCAAAAGAAGGCACTCACTGATAAAAGAATTGTGGTATAATAAGGTCTGTGTGTTCACTAAACATCTGTGATTCTGTGAATTTCTGGATCTCATGATTTGACTTTTCTGACAATCAGTTCAGTTCAGTTCAGTCGCTCAGTCGTGTCCGACTCTTTGCGACCCCATGAATCGCAGCACGCCAGGCTTCCCTATCCATCACCATCTCCCGGAGTTCACTCAGACTCACGTCCATCGAGTCCGTGATGCCATCCAGCCATCTCATCTTCTGTGGTCCCCTTCTCCTCCTGCCCCCAATCCCTCCCATCATCAGAGTCTTTTCCAATGAGTCAACTCTTCGCATGAGGTGGCCAAAGTACGGGAGTTTCAGCTTTAGCATCATTCCTTCCAAAGAAATCCCAAGGTTGATCTCCTTCAGAATGGACTGGTTGGATCTCCTTGCAGTCCAAAGGACTCTCAAGAATCTTCTCCAACACCACAGTTCAAAAGCATCAATTCTTCGGCACTCAGCCTTCTTCACAGTCCAACTCTCACATCCATACATGACCACAGGAAAAACCATAGCCTTGACTAGGCGGACCTTAGTCGGCAAACTAATGTCTCTGCTTTTGAATATACTATCCAGGTTGGTCATAACTTTTCTTCCAAGGAGTAAGCGTCTTTTAATTTCATGGCTGCAGTCACCATCTGCAGTGATTTTGGAGCCCCCAAAAATAAAATCTGCCAGTGTTTCCACTGTTTCCCCATCTATTTCCCATGAATTGATGGGACCGGATGCCATGATCTTCGTTTTCTGAATGTTAAGCTTTAAGCCAACTTTTTCGCTCTCCACTTTCACTTTAATGAAGAGGCTTTTTAGCTCCTCCTCACTTTCTGCCATAAGGGTGGTGTCATCTGCATTTCTGAGGTTATTGATATTTCTCCCGGCAATCTTGATTCCAGCTTGTGTTTCGTCCAGTCCAGTGTTTCTCATGATGTACTCTGCATAGAAGTTAAATAAGCCGGGTGACAATATACAGCCTTGACGTACTCCTTTTCCTATTTGGAACCAGTCTGTTTTTCCATGTCCAGTTCTATCTGTTGCTTCCTGACCTGCATACAGATTTCTCAAGAGGCAGGTTAGGTGGTCTGGTATTCCCATCACTTTCAGAATTTTCCACAGTTTATTGTGATCCACACAGTCAAAGCCTTTGGCATAGTCAATAAAGCAGAAATATATGTTTTTCTGGAACTCTTTTGCTTTTTCCATGATCCAGCGGATGTTGGCAGTTTGATCTCTGGTTCCTCTGCCTTTTATGACAACCAAGTGAAGACAAAAAGTGAGTATCAGGAAGTCCTTTGGATTCTCTAAAATTAAATGCATTAAAGACACTTATTCTTGCTCTCTTGATTTTTTCATGCTAGGCAAAATCCTTTGTTCTTAATGTTATTACAGCTCTATGAACTTCATTTATACTGTATTACAAAAATGTCTCTAACCTATATATTTATCCTCTATTTATATTTAGATCAAAGTCTGTAAATAATGGCCATTCCTTTTTTTCCTACTTTATATAAGACATTTATACTTCTGTAGATATTCTTGTACATCAGTGTGGACAAAATGTATCTTAAATATCTATGAGTAAGTTGAACTAGTGCTGGAGTGTTGGATGCATGGCGCTGGAGCAACTTTGAGGCTATATCCCACATCCAAGGGCAAAGGAGAAGCCCCAGAAAGATGGCAGAAGGCACAAAATCATATTTAGAATCAAATCCCATATCCACCAGAGATGCTCAGAGGGCTTAAACATACCTTGTGCATACCAGGACCCAAGGACCCCACAGAGACTGAGACAGAACTGTGTTTGGGTATCTCCTGAGGAGGTATAGGTCAGCAGTGGACTGCTGAAGGGGCAGGGGCTCTCTGTGCAGCAGACTTGGGTATGGCATAAGCCCTCTTGAAGGAAGTCACCATTAACCCACCATAGAGCTGCCAGAACTTACAGAGGACTGGGGAAACAGACTCTGGGAAGGCACAAACAGAAATTTGTGTGCACCAGGACCCAGGAGAAAGGAGCAGTGACCCCAAAGGAGATTGACCCAGACTTGCTCGTGAGTGTCCAGGAGTCTCTGGCAGAGGCATGGGTCGACGGTGGCCTGCTGCAGGGTTGGAGGCACTGCGTATAGCAGTGTGTACAACCTTCTGAAGGAGGCCCCCATTATCTTCATTACCTCCACCATAGTTTGGCCTCAGGTCAAAAAACAGAGAGGGAACACAGCCCCACGCACCAACAGAAAATTGGATTAAAGATTTACTGAGCATGGCTGCCCCTCTCATCAGAACAAGACCGTTTCCCACTCAGTCAGTCCCTCCAATTAGGAAACTTCCATAGGCCTCTTATCCTTCTCCATCAGAAGGTAGGCATTCTGAAAACCACAATTACAGAAAAACAAACAATCTGATCACATGGACCACAGCCTTGCTAACTCAATGAAACTATTAGTCATGCCATGAATGGCCACCGAAGATGGACAGATCATGGTGGAGAGTTCTGACAAAATGTGGTCAAATGGAGAAAGGAATGTCAAACTACTTCAATATTCTTGCATTGAGAACCCCATGGACAGTATGAAAAGGCAAAAAGATAGGACACTGAAAGATGAACTTCCCAGGTGGGTTGGTGCCCAATATGCTACTAGAGATCAGTGGAGAAATAACTCCGGAAAGAATGAAGGGATGGAGTCAAAGTGAAAACAACATCCAGTTGTGGATGTGACTGGTGATGGAAGTAAAGTCTGACGCTGTAAAGAGCAATATTGCATAGGAATCTGGAAAGTTAGGTCCATGAATCAAGGCAAATTGAAGATGGTCAAACAGGAGATGGCAAGAGTGAACATCAACGATTTAGGAATCAGTGAATAAAATGGACTGGAATGGGTGAATTTAACTCAGATGACCATTATATCTACTACTATGGGCAAGAATCCCTTAGAAGAAATGGAGTAGCCCTCATCATCAACAAAAGAGTCTGAAATGCAGTACTTGTATGCAATCTCAAAAATGACAGAATGATCTCTGTTCGTTTCCAAGGCAAACCATTCAATATCACAGTAATCCAAGTCTATGCCCCTACCAATAATGCTGAAGAAGTTGACATTGTATGGTTCTATAAAGACCTACAAAACTTTCTAGAACTAACACCTCCAAAATATATCCTTTTCATTACAGGGGACTGAAATGCAAAAATAGGCAGTCAAGAAATACCTGGTGTAATAGGTAAATGTGACCTTGGAATACAGAATTAAGCAGGGTGAAGGCTAACAGTTTTACCAAGAGAATGCATTGGTCATAGCAAACACCCTCTTCCAACAACACAAGAGAAGACTGTACACATGGACATCACCAGATGGTCAACACCGAAATCAGAATGATTATATTCTTTGCAACCAAAGATGGAGAAGCTCTACACAGTCAACAAAAACAAGACTGGGAGCTGACTATGGTTCGGATCATGAAATCATTATTGCCAAATTTAGACTTAAGGTGAAGAAAGTAGGGAAAACCACTAGACCATTCAGGTATGACCTAAATCAAATACCTTATGACTATACAGTGGAAGTGACAAATAGATTCAAGGGATTAGATCTGATAGGGAGAATGCCTGAAGAACTATGGATGGAGGTTCATGACATTGTACAGGAGACAAGGAGCAAGACGAACCTCAAGAAAAAGAAAGGCAAAATGGTTGTCTGAGGAGGCCTTACAAATAGCTATGAAAAGAAGAGAAGCAAAAGGCAAAGGATAAAAGAAAAGATATACCCATTAGAATCCACAGTTCCAAAGAATAGCATGGAGAGATATGAAAACCTTCTTCAGTGATCAATGCAAAGAAATAGAGGAAAACAATAGAATGGGAAAGACTAGAGATCTCTTCAAGAAAATTAGAGATACCAAGGGAACTTTTCATGCAAAATGTGCACAATAAAGAACAGAAAGTCTATGGACTTAACAGAAGCAGAAGATATTAAGAAGAGGTGGCAAGAATACACAGAAGAATTATACAAAAAAGATCTTCATGACCCAGATAACCACGATAGTGTGATCACTCACCTAGAGGCAGACATTCTACAGTCCAAAGTCAAGTGGGCCTTATGAAGCATCACTACAAACAAAGCTAGTGGTGGTGATGGAATTCCAGCTGAACTATTTCAAATCTTAAAAGATGATGCTGTGAAGGTGCTGCACTCAATATGCCAGTAAATTTGAAAAACTCAGCAGTAGTCATTGGACTTGAAAAGGTCAGTTTTCATGTCAATCCCAAAGAAAGGCATTCCCAAAGAATATTCAGACTATTGACAATAGCCCTCATCTAACACACTAGCAAAGTAACGCTCATAATTCTCCAAACCAGGCTTCAACAATACATGAATCATGAGCTTCCAGATGTTCAAGCTGGATTTAGAAAAGGCAGAGATCAAATTGCCAACATCTGTAGGATCACTGAGACAGTAAGAGAGTTCCAGAAACACACACACACACACACACACACACACACACACACACACACACTATCTCTGCTTTATTGACTATGCCAAAGCGTTTGACTGTATGGATCACAACAAACTGGAAAATTCTTCAAGAGGTGGGAATATCAGACCACCTTATCTGCCTCCTCAGAAATCTGTATGCAGGTCAAGAAGCAACAGTTAGAACTGGACATGGAACTAACAGACTGGTTCCAAATCGGGAAAGGAGTATGTGGAGGCTGTATATTGTCACCCTGTTTACTTAATTTATATGCAAAGTACCTCATGAGAAATGCCAGGCTGAATGAAGCACAAGCTGAATCAAGATTGCCGGGAGAAATATCAGTAGCCTCAGATATGTTGATGACACTATCCTTACGGCAGAAAACAAAGAAAAACTAAAGAGCCTCTTGATGAAAGTGAAAAAGGAGAGTGAAAACATTGGCTGAAAATTCAATACTCAAAAAACAAAGATCAAGTCATCTGGTCCCATCACTTCATGACAAATAAATGGGGTAATAATGGAAATAGTGAGACTTTATTTTTGGGGGGGCTCCAAAATCACTGCAGATGACGACTGCAATCATGAAATTAAAAGACGTTTGTTCTTTGGAAGAAAAGCTATGACCAAAACTAAACAACATATTAAAGAGCAGATACATACTTGTATGTATTTGTTAAGTGAGGTGTTATATAGTATACAACAAGGAAAATAAATAGACTACAGGTATGCATAATGTTAAATGACTGAAAAAAAAAGAAGCATATAGATGAAAACACAATATATCCCTTTTACTGCACTCTGTACATGTGTGCTTTTCTTCCTTGTGATGGAGTTTGATGTTTCTTCTGATAGTCTTTTGAATATTTTTTCAAATATATGCACAAATATGCATACATCTTTCTTTTTAAAATAGAAGGAATCATATTCCATACGTTATTCTGTGACTTTTTTTTTTTTTACGTTTGTTCTTTGGAAGAAAAGCTATGACCAAAACTAAACAACATATTAAAGAGCAGATACATACTTGTATGTATTTGTTAAGTGAGGTGTTATATAGTATACAACAAGGAAAATAAATAGACTACAGGTATGCATAATGTTAAATGACTGAAAAAAAAAGAAGCATATAGATGAAAACACAATATATCCCTTTTACTGCACTCTGTACATGTGTGCTTTTCTTCCTTGTGATGGAGTTTGATGTTTCTTCTGATAGTCTTTTGAATATTTTTTCAAATATATGCACAAATATGCATACATCTTTCTTTTTAAAATAGAAGGAATCATATTCCATACGTTATTCTGTGACTTTTTTTTTTTTTTTGCTTATAAATATATCTTGAAGATCTTTCCCATTGATGATGCATATGTCTTTCTTACACTTCTTCTTAGTTATTCTATACTCAGTCAGAGAAGGCAATGGCACTCCACTCCAGTACTCTTGCCTGAAAATTCCATGGATGGAGGAGCCTGGAAGGCTGCAGTCCATAGGGTCGCTGAGGGTCAGACACTACTGAGCAACTTCACTTTCACTTTTTGCTTTCATGCATTGGAGAAGGAAACGGCAACCTACTCCAGTGTTCTTGCCTGGAGAATCCCAGGGATGGGGAAGCCTGGTGGGCTGCCGTCTATGGGGTTGCACAGAGTTGGACACGACTGAAGTGACTTAGCAGCAGCATGCTCAGAGTAGAGCCATACTATAGTTATTGATTCTTTTTCTGATAAGCATATATATTGTTTCCATTTTATATCCATGACAAATATACTACAATGAGAACACCTGAATATTTGGACAAGTGTATAAGTATTTTTATAGGCCAAATTATTAGAAATAGAATTAGTAAGCCAAAGCTTACAAATATTTAAGACTAGTTAGTTTACTTCAAAAAGCTAATACCAAATAGCTGTTAACAATCTTTATCAATATTCTTTCATAAAATTGTCTAGTCACTAAGTTTTTGATGTTGTGAAACATCATATACTTATTTTCATTGTAAATATTTGTGCCAGACCAAGCAGTAAAGTCAGAAACATGTGACTTGCTATGATCACCTCTCTGCTTCTATTACACACCAAAAAATAAAAAAAAAAATCATTTAATGTTGCTTTATAGTCAGTAGTCATATGTGTTATATTTGTAAACAATTTATGTTTTAAGACTAGTTAGAAATGGGAATTCTCCTTAAGAATTATTTCATGATACACATTTGCTGGGAAAAAAAAATAGATGAGCCCCACACTGTGTCAAGTATGTGCAACTGCAAGAAGCTAGTTCTATATATTATTACATAAAAATGGAGTTCAGACAAGAACTGGTATCAAAATTCTTTTTTTCAATTGATGGGTTCTTTGCTGTGGAGTTAAGATGTGTAATGTTTAATTTTACATGCCAACTCAGCTAGACCATGGTACCCAAATATTTGGTCAAACACTAGTTTGGTTGTTTCTCTAAGGTATTCTTTATATGAGAGCAATATTTAAATCAGTACTGTTTGATTAAAGCAAATTGTCCTCCATAATATGGGTGGGCCTTATCCAGTTGAAGGTTTGAAGCAAAAACAGACTGAGGTCCCACAAGAAGGAAAATTTTGCCTCCAGACTGCTTTTATGCTTGAATTGTAATATCAGCTCTTTTCTGGATCTCCAGCCTACCTGCCTACCTTGTAGATTTTGTACTTACTGGCTTCTATGATGAGATACGCTAATTTCTTAAAAGAAACCTCTCTTTCTCTCTCTCTAGCTGTATTTCTTTGTACACATTCTTTCTCTGTCTCTCACACACACCACCACCACAAAAGCACATGAATTCTATTTATTCTATTTCTCTGGAGAGCTCTAATACAATATGTAAAGTAAAAAGAGCAAAATGCTAGGCAGATATTTGAGCAGTTCAGGAATGTGAACTACCAGGTTTAGGTTGAGTGGCCAGAGAAATAAGCCCTAGAAATATGGAGCTGGTATTTGAATTGTCATGGTTGTAGGCCTCAGTGTTCATTTTGATCTTGACATTAGGTTGCTATATACCAATCAGATTTTCCGGTATCATGTGGTCATGCATTAGGGTTTTCATCAGGCAAGCTTATTATTATTATTTTCATGAGTCAAGACTATTACAGTCTTTGTGACACATAACTTTTTAATTTTGTGACATAAAATATAATTTTCCTAGAATTTTCCCCAAATACTTAATGACTCTAATAATATAAATTGCCTGAAGCTTGTTTCTCTCTCTCTCTTTTTTGTTTCCTCCTGTTTTTCAACACAGGGCTGGCTACACACACAAGAGGAGCTTAACAAATGTGCATATTAACTATTCCTTGAGGAATTATGGGGAGAATGCTCGAGTTAGGGAACTACTAAGTCTTCTGATGCCAAAGGTGCTGAGTTTCAATCAGAGTGATGTCGCTGACTCCAGCATGTTGCTAGGACCAGAAGTAAATAGTCATGACCCCTTAGCAACCACAGATGGTTGCGGACAGCTCAGAAATAATGCAAAGACGAAAACACACCTCATCTTCAGAAAAAGGAAATTTGGTGACTTTCTCCCAGTAGGAACAGGCTCCTTCTTATGGCAAATTGAAATATAAGATTAACAAATTTTCTCTATGGGTTGGGCTTCATTAAAAGACATGAGGCGTGGCAACTAGATGAATTCCTGAAGCAAATGAATGATGGTACCTATACATACCTTCAATGAGGTAAAAATCACAACAGGATGCGATTCAAATCAAAGGAAGCAGTAGAGGGACCATACATAGTCATACTGAAGACAAGTGTTTTAATCTAATAATTAGTTTCACCATGGATCAAATACTTTTTAGTAGCTTGAAAAGAAATAGCATTTAGTTTTATTCTGATGAGGATGAAGCTTTGCTTCATTTGACCAAGGGTGTTTAAGATTTGAACAATAATGTGTAATATAGAAAGTCTTTAACAGCAACCTTTTCCTTTCTAACTAGTGCATAATATTGGTTTTGCAATCATTTAGTAATTATATGAGGAGGACATATTTATTACGAATTATTGATTTTATAATTACTGCTGCTGGTATTCACATTATTACATAATGAAAATCTTTTAATATACAATGCTCTTCACCCTCAGCTGGTGAACAGATAGTGCAATGCAATTTAGAGAGTAGCCAAGAATAGATTTTTATCAGTATTTTTTTTTTTTTTGGCCAACCAGCTAAATGGTTTGCTTTCTGAAAAATATTGCTAATGGCGCTTAAGCAGAGAGGAATGTCCAATTTCAAGGTCATTCCTGGCAGTTAGTTGATTACAGTCACCCAATGAGCACAAGGTTCCTATTTAACTGTTAAGTTATTTTTGCTGCATTCATTGCTGGGAATTAAAAGTTATGGCTGTAAATTTGCTGCCAGCTAAATAGACATCAAAGGCCACAATCATACACTGGATCATGACACATGAAGATATATCTCTTATGAAATTGATTTTTCTCCATGTGCAAGGCAGCTTTGTATTACTCTCTTCGTGGAGTTTAGCACAGGAAATGTCTAGGCAAGCCAAGTGTAATTGTCAGCATAGTTTATATTCTGAGCCGAGAACTCCTTTTTATTATTTTTCCCCCTCCATGAAGATGTGCAAAAAAGGTTGTCTAAGCATATATTTTGATTTCACTTGCCAACAGATTGTGAATAGCTGATTTAAGGTCACTGTCGCCCCCAAATGGGAACAGATTAGGTTTCTGAAGACCAGAAATATTAAAAAGTCTGCCCAAACAATATTTGCTGCTCACCAGAATTCAAAATTGCTGATTTTCTCCCTAGAAACATCCCATAGTGTTTTGTAAAAGCAGTAAGTCTATTATGCTATTTTAATCCATCAGATTTTCACTATCCTGAGGATAAGAGCATCAAATGGAATTACATGGACTTGATTAGTGTTTTTGTTTTTTGTTTTTTTTTTTCCCTGGATATCCTGTTTCTATTACAGAGGGATCCACCTTTTTTTTTTTTTTTTTTTTTTTTTTAAAAAATTTAATTTTTTTTTATTTAAAAATTTTTAAAAAATCAAATCATATTTTAATTTTTTGGTTGTTGAGTTTCTATTTTTG